>RJWJ010002017.1:49991-111627 GCA_004363605.1 Indri indri | reverse complement strand
TCTAATCAGGGCAACAGAGTGAGACCCTGTTTCAAAAAAAAAAAGGGAAGATTCGGTCCCTGCTATCAAGGAATTTGCAACAACAACAAAAAAAAAAAAAAAAAGGAGAAAACCAACTATACTGTAGTGGGAAACATACAGTAAGAGAATGACAAGCTGGGTTATGTGGGAGCATCAAACGGAACCTTCAGGGGAGTTAGAGAAAGCCTCAGAGGAGGTGACACTTGAGTTGCCTTTTGAATAAGTGAAATGCCACCAGATGGATAAGGGGGGCGAGAGGAAGGTCGTTCCGGGCAGAGGGCATAGCTTAAGTAAAGGCTGGCGAGTGTGAACCTGCGTGGGGTTTTAAGGAATCATTTGGCAGGGGAGGGGGGAGGGAGAATACGGGTTAGGAGATGAGCCCAGAAAGGTGGTTTTGAACTAGACCATGAAGGATCTTGAGCATGACATTCGGGAGTTTGTACTTTATTCTACAGGCAATGGAGAATCCTTGAAGGTTTTATGAGTGTGTGCAGGACACAAGCAGAGCTGTGTTTTTGAATGTGATGCTGATGCATTGTCAGGTGGGCTAGAAGGCCATTGAAGAAGGCAAGACCAGTGAGGTTCATTCATTTAACAAAAATTACTGAGTGCCCACCCAGTGCTAGGTGTCAGGAACAGAGAGTAAATAAGTGAAGATCATGCCTTTCTTCATGGATTTTAAGTCTGGGGGGGCAGGTAATGAAGAGTAAACGTAGAGACTAGATCAGATTCAGGAAATATGTCCAAAATGCCATCCCTAAGACATGGAAAATCTTAGATGTGGAAAATGAGATTGTCTGGCCTTACCGTTTAGGAGATAGAATGGAATGGAGTTGTTCCAAAGTATCCTGCCATGGAGAAATAATTTTAAAAGAATCCTTTTGGGCCAGGCACGGTGGCTTACGCCTGTAATCCTAGCACTCTGGGAGGCCGAGGTGGGAGGATAGCTTGAACTCAGCAGTTCAAGACCAGCCTGAACAAGAGCGAGACTCCGTCTCTACTAAAAATAAAAAGAAATTAACTGGACAACTAACAATATATAGCAAATATAAGCTGGGCATGGTGGCGCATGTCTGTAGTCCCAGCTACTTGGGAGGCTGAGGCAGGAGGATCGCTTGAGCCCAGGAGTTTGAGGTTGCTGTGAGCTAGGCTGACGCCACAGCACTCTACCCCAGGCAACAGAGTGAGACTCTGTCTCAAAAAAAAAAAAAAAAAGAATCTTTTTGGACTGTACATACCTTTATAGCTTTAAAAGAACTTTCACAGAAAGCCTCTCATTGCCTTTCTTTAAGTGTTGCACAAATTGTAATTATTAAATAATTATATGTTATAGTATTTGACTGTATAACCACTGGTGAAAATTATGCAAGAGGAGCTGCTTTGGAGCACTGGAAAGACATCGCAGCACATGAGGGCGGTTTAATGGAAATGGTGGGTCTGGCACCACCGCGTCAGGCTAAAGTGAACAGTGTGTGTAGCTGTCTTTATGTCCCATGTCTAAGGTAATCCATTCACAGAGAATAAGGTAGGGTTAAGAGCAAAATTCCTGAAATGTATGTGGATCTCCCATTTAACAGATCTCAGTTTGATAATGTCATGTCCCTGGAGCAAACCCCTTTAAAAATTGCTCTTTCCTGCCCAAGACTGTATGTCGTGTTTAGAGTCTTGAAAAAGGTTGTGGGTTGTGGAGCATTTACACGGTGGTGCTTCAGTTCATTCTCTGTGACGTTCCTTGTCTAGCTTGTTCCTTTCTGCCGTTGTCAGAATCAAATTCTGTACTTAATCTCCCTTTGTTTTCAGATGACACAATCTCTCTGTTAGGTTGCAGAAAGCTGGGATTACAAAATGTTCTTATGGTTTTAAGTCCTTTGTAGTGATTGGGGAACTCAGGAAAGGGCCGGGTGAGAATTAGGGGGGTAGGGACACAGTCAGAGGACTAAACAGAGAATTCCTTTCCGAAAATCTGCCTTTGGACCTACATGTTCATCACTTAAGAGGATTCCAAGATTTTTAAAATAAAAATGAAAAGGGGTGTGGGTTATGAGAATATATACATGTGTTCAAACTGAACTATATACTTAAGGCTGTACATCTCACTGTGTATAAATGATAACTCAGTAAAAAGAAAAACAAGCAGGACAGAATACTGACAAGTAGAATGGTCTGTTGAACTGTCTTAGGGATATGAATGGCAACTTTCAAAATAGTGGTGACAACTCACTTGGTTACAAGGGCAAAGGAGAGAAAAAGCACGGATGAAGGAAATTCTGTTCCCAGTCAGATGACTGATTGGTTAGAAGTCATCTTCTTTTAAAAACAGCACATCTGATCTCCAAATATTAGAACATATTGCCACCATCATTTCTCATTCAGAATATTTCCCCCTTTCTTTCCCTAATCCAGAGTGGTCCCCAACCTCTCTGAGGCCTTGACTGGATGCAGGAAGTAATCACCCCACTGTGCTTCGCCACTTTATACTGATGCCAGCCACCCCAGTACTCCAGCAGGGCAGAGACACGCGACAAGTAGACAACACGCCGAGAGTCACCCATTACATCTATGCAGTTTCCATTAGATGAAAGGCAACCCGTGTTCAGATGACCTAACGACACTCCCGCCACGGTGGCCTCCTTTATTTTCTGTCCCCCCAGCTAGACTGTACGTTCCATGAAAGCAGAGACAGGGTCTGTTTGTTCACTCTTGGATAGCCGGCACCTAACACGGTGACTGACAAATAGCAGCATAGTAGGTGCTCGCCCAATATTTAGTGAATGAATAACAAATTTCAAAAAACGAAACATTATTGTTGTTATAGAAATTAGTCCCCTATGCTTGCACTCAGTGGAGAGACGGGAGGGTAGAATTAAAAGAAGATTCTACGTGGGTTGTTTTTCTCCTTCGGACAGGTCATTTCTGTTGTATTTATATACGACCCGGACCTTGAGGGACACAAAGGTGTATATGACCTTTAAGGACAAGCATAAGGTATATTGACCTTTAAGGACCAGGCATGTTTTTGCCACAGGCAGGAGAGTTCTATGCTTTAATTGCCTGGAGGTTCCATCCAAAATCAAGAGTCAGCCAACAGTGCAGTCTGTGAGCAGGGCGGTTACATCTGTGGCATTTGGAGTTGTGCCCGGCCCTGCGCCAAGCAGACCTACTGGCACTGCACGGTTGAAGCAAAGTGGGCTGGACAAAGAAGCTCACCCTGCTGCATGGAAAGGTAGAGCTACTCATGAAGTCACCTAAAACAAGACCCTCCCCACAGACTTAAGCATTAGCAGAGGGTTGGGAGACGCTTCAGAACTCAAAGATATAACTACTTACCAACCCGTATGAAAGTATTTCAGTATTTTAACAATTGAAAGGCAATACCAGAGCATGTCAGCTGATTTCTAGTCCTAAATATTAGTAGAACTATACCCACCCCAGGAAGTCCATGAAGTCCCTCCTTCTTGGGAAGCTGCCATTCCAGGTTTTTCGATGGGATGTTTAGGCAATGCCTTTGCAAGGACATGTTAACATTGTGGTTCTGTCCGACAGGGCCTTGCTGGGAAGCTCCTCACCTTACAGAGTTCTGAGATCATTGTCCCTCTGCGAGGGTGACATCACTGACCTAAAGGCGGATTCCAGGTAGCTGCCCTATCTGGGGAACGATCATTTCTGCAGGGACGCAACTCACTGTTAGAGAAATTCAGAGACCTTATCGAGCAGATCTGTGCTCTCCCAGCTCAGGCACAGCCAGCCCTGTCCCTGTGCTATGTGTAACCCGGCAACAAAGATGGACACAGGGACCAGGCTGAATGACGAAGTCAAAGCTCTGGACCCAAACTCTCCAAAGACACTCAGCCTTTAACGGAGGAGGGCTTTTAGAAAAAAAAACTCCAGCAAATTCCCTGCCCTTTCAACTTCACTTTCTGTTCTCTTTTTTTTTTTTTTTTCCTGCTTTCAGCATTTCCAATTAATCTTGGGATGAGAGCCGAAGGCAAGAAGCCAGCGGTGCCTGAGGAATGCTAAAGAGCAAACTGATCCAGGGAAACAAATGCCAGCGAGGGACCCCACAGCAAAGAGACAGATACTGTGAGCAACTCTCCTGTTACCATGAGGCTTGCGAGGCGTGTGCGCGGGTCTCCGCATTGGCACCATCTGCCAATTCCTCAGGAGGACAGAACAAACCAGTGAGGCATGAAGATTAGATTATGTAACGCTCGCGGATTGCTGTTTTCAAAGAGGAAACAAATGGAATGAATTGATTTGCTTGTCAAAGTCATGTCACTAAAGGAGATCCGTTCCCTCCTCCTCCAAGAGGACCTCATTAAAGAGGGGAATGATTTCATGGATTCGGAAAACGTGAGACCACAATCCACTCCATTCATAAGAGCAAGTCCAATTTCCAGAGCTGCACTGATACATCCTATTCTGGTCCCCTTGCCTGAAAATAGGACTACCCAGCTCCTACCTAAAGGGTACCAACATGGCAAGGAACTTCACTGCCCGTTGCCAGCCACAGATTTAGAATCTGTGCCCTTTGTCTGAACTCTCTTGCTTTTGGGGAAGCAGCATCTAATTTTGAGACCTTGTGGGGTCATATTTACTATTCAGACCTCTCAACAAGTGCTGCGATAGAGTGGGGATGTTTTCTTAAAAATACACGCATCAGGAAGGACAGAATGTGTTGCATTTTTCAGATATCTGTGTCGTTGCTGGGCTGCTCTCGAATGCCCAGCACAATCCTTTTTTCTAGTGTACTCGATAGATGTGGAGAATGAATGAATGAGAACCCCGAGCCTGCTGCCATGGTTCCTAAAGGTTTCACTGCCTCACTAAGATAAGATACCAAGATTCAAATATCAAGTCTGTATGCAACATGCAAATGAAGCTACTGTACCAGATAGTTTTCCATTTGCCCCTTCCGATCCACTTTTCCACCCTTTTGCATCCTGCCCTTGGCCCTGGAGTGCTGACCTACATGGGCGACATCGGCTCACTCCCTCGCCCTCTAGCTTCCAATTGGGTACAGCCGATGGGAGGCAGCAGCAGGAGATTGGAGGGCAGGAGGACAGTGTCGTTGAAGTATTTATTCTCCTGGTTTCCCTCCCTGCCAGATTGCCTTAGGGTGGTGGTGTCTTTTGATAAAAGGTCACCCCTCTTTCTCAAGGCAGCCTTCTCCACGCAACTCTCTTTCTGGGTTCTGTAATTTCTCCCTCCCCTCAACCTGCAGATCTAGGAGTGATAAAAGGCCCCCTGGGTACTGCACTATCCCTTACGGTTTCCCTACACCCTGCTCAAACCTCGTAAATAGTCCCTTTATTAAATTCTCCTCTAATTATCTGAGTGTGCCATCTGTTTCTTACACAGACCCTGCCTGATACACCCACCACACGTGACGGTCTGTTCTAGGACCTACATACGCTACATTAAAAAAAAAAAAGCAGCAAAATTAACAATACGACGTGTACCACTTTATATGTAGTTATCCTCTGTGTTCACCTTTTCTCAAGACTATAAAAACAACTTAAAGATAAAACCTAATTCCTCTTTGCAATATAATTGGCGGCAGAGTTTGTATGAGCTAAATATAATTCAGAGAACAAGCTTTTTCATGCCATCAAAATTCATGTTAACAACTATAAAGAGAGAACTCCAGAACTGATGCCCCTGGCTTGAGATTTAGCAGAAAACATATTCCAGTATTTAAATCAAGCCCACAGATATTTGCAAGTCTACTCTGTCGCCAGCAAGGTGATCTTACAGTAAAGGAACAACACAGACAGGGGCCCTGACTTCGTGAAACTCGGTCTTGTGTTATGAAAGAAATGTGCTCCTTAAAAATCAAATGCAAAACGCATTTCCATAAATCAAAGAATATGTTGTATGATCATGGAGCTCTTACTATTTGAATAATAATCTGTAAAATAATCACCCTTTGATCTTTTGAACCAATCGGATTTCTCATCCAGCCAAGTACTTCAAATGAAATTTATCTTCAGTCTATGGGGTCCCCTTCAGTGCTCCCAGAATGGTAGGAATTGTGGAACGGAATTTAGAGGAAAGATAAGGGAATTACCATTTACAGACCACATATAGAATGGCTGGCAATTTGCATCTGTTAGCACCCTTAACCCCGAAAATGAACACATACTCCGTTGTACTCTTATTTTCTACTTCTGAAAATTAAAAAAAAAAAAAAAAAATAGCATGGCAGGTGTGGAATTCAAAATCCACTTTTTCAAATGAGAAAGCAAAGCAAAATGATTCAGTGCAGGACTATAAAGATTACATCCCCTCCCAGCTTCGGTGGCTTCCCACTGCTCCCAGGAGCATGTCCAAAATTCGTCACAGAGCCACTATTCCTGCGACCATCGCTTCTCTAGGCCACCCAGGCTTCTTTCCCCCTCGAAGGCCTTTGCGCGCGCTGTGCCCGGGTCTGTCTGCAACCTCTTCCTCTCCCGTCTCGCCCAGACTCACTCAGACTCATCCCTCCGCTCTCGCTTTCGGCTCAGTTTACACTTCCCAGAGAACGTCTGTCTCCCCAGCGGGGCCCATGTCACTCACTGCGTCCTTACTGAACACCAGAGAGGGGCCAAGCGCTTGTTCTGTTCGCTGCCTCGGGACTGAAGGAATGAGGAAGGGGCCGCCCCGCCTGATGGCGGCCATCGCCCCGGCTGGGTCCCCTCTGGTCCCAGGGCCTGGCAAAACCTCCCCCAAACATGGAAAGGTCAAAACCCTCATTCGAGCTTCCAGAAGGTCTTCTCTCTACCCACCTCGAGTGCACACGCAAGTGTTCCTGGACCCGGAGCTCCAGCCGAGGTGAAAACACAAGTGTCCCGACACAGGGCAGGGCTTCGCACCTGTGGACTTGCCTAGCGCGGAGCCCACGTGACTCGTGGCGCTGCGCATGCGCAGGGTGACACTTCGCTGGGATGTCTCCGGCCCTGCCGGATGCTGTGGCTGCGACAGCCTGGCCTGCCTGAGGGCAGGAGGCGGCGGCAATGGTAGGAGGAGTAGGGAGGTCACAGAAAATGTCAGGGTGGGGCTGGAGTGTGTTAAGCACCACCTAGTGGCAGGCATTGAACTGCGTTATCTCACTGTACACTCCCAGAGGCTTTGTGTAGTAGGGATTGGTGTGTCCATTTTACAGACAGGAAAACCAAGGCCCCTGTGGTCTTTAGAACTTGTCCAAATGCACAGGTACAGTACTGGGATTTGAACCCAAGTTTCTCTGACTCCCAAATGCCCAAGCCTTCTTAGGCCCTCCCATATTCAGAAGTAAAGTTTGTTTTCACAAAGTGTGGTCGCAATTGGGAGGGAGTTCTTTCTCTTCTTCCCTCGTACCTCTGAGCTAGCTGCCTGAGTGGGTTCATGTCCTGGCTGCGTGGCCTTGGCCAAGTCATGTCACCACTGAGCCTCAGTTTCATCATCCATAAGATGACAATATTACCTGCCTCTCTGGCTCACACCTGCAGTCGCAGCTACCCCAGAGGCTGAGGCAAGAGGATCACTTGAGCCCAGGAGTTGGTGACTGCAGTGAGCTATGATCGGGCCACTGCACTCCAGCCTGGGCAATAGAGTGAGATCTTGTCTCTAAATATGTATATACATATGGCCTGCCTCTCATCACTTATGAAAATTAACCCTTCCAACAAAAATGTAGTGATAGCTACCAGCTGCTGTGCTAGGCCCTGGGGATGCACCAAAAAAGAAGAGATCATGTAATTAAATGAGATAGCACATGAACATGCTGATAAACTCCAAAGCCCTGTCAGGCACTGTTCTAGAAACCTGGGCAAGGTTGGACCCATTTCCCATTAGAAACAGATGAGATCTAAAAACGGGCTTGGCATCCCCATGGAAGCCTGAGTTCACCTGCAGGCTTCCCTTGTTGGAAGGTGGGCAGTTCTGCTGTGGGTTTCTCACAGCTGGCTCCCGAGGAAGCAGAAACAGCCTGTTACAGGTACTGGGATTCGCAGCCTCCCCTGGCGTCTCCAGAGCAGGGGATGTTCCCATCAGTTCATTAGAGGAGGGTCTGCCGTGCCTTTGGAGATGTCTATTTTTTGCTCCACTGAAAACAAAAGCGGCAGAAAGACAGAATTAGGACCTGTGCTGACATTTTGCTGGACTGTCCCATCTCAGCCAGGTCCCCGAACACATGCAGAAGGTCATTCACACAAATCCATCTGCTCAAAGCCCCTTATACAAATACAAGAGGGCTGGACAGGCTTGAACATCTTGCACAGAGAAGTCTAGCCTGGGAGAAGAGTATCAAGCCAGGCCTGGACCAGCTCTCCTTTAGTGGATATTCTGGGGAAAAAAAGAAATCTCAGGAGCTAGGATGAAAGAACAGAACCCCAGACTGTCCGAACAGGAAGGCCACTGAGTCCAACAGACCGAGGCCCAGCGAGATGAGTTTAGCTGCCCAAGGTCACACAGCAAGGCCATGAAAATCCCAGTGAATTCATGCAGCCAACAAATACCTATTGAGTGCCAGTTACATGCCAGGCACTGTTCTAGCCCCTAGGGATACAGCAGTATCAAACCAGACAAAAATTCCCATCCTCCCGGAGCTGGCATTCTAATAGAAGGAGCCAGACAATGAAAAGATGAATTAGTAATATCCGTAGTATGCTGGATGGCGTTAAGCGAGACGGAGAAAAAGGAAGCAGAGAAAGGCAGCAAGGAGTGGATCGCACGGGTGCGATTTTAAGTAGGATGGTCAGGGAAGGCCTCCCTGAGAAGCTGGCATGTGAACAAAGACCTGAAGGAGGTGAGGGAGGAAACATGCCAGTGTCTGGGGGAAGAGCGTCCCAGGAGGAGGAAACAATTGCAGCAGAGGCCCCAAGGCAGGAATGCACCTAGTTTGTTCCCAGGAGCAGCCAGGAAGCCGCTGGAGTGGAGTGGGTGAGGAGGACAGGAGGCTGGAAGGAGCGGAGCCAGATCACGTAGGAGCCTCGAAGGTCACTGTCAGGGCTTTGGCTTTTACTCCAAATGAGATGGGGAGCCACTAGAGAGCTCAGGGCAGAGGAATGACATGATCTGACCAAACAAAAAAGGCCGAAGCTACTTCTATCCATCCATCCATCCATTCATTCATTCAGGCCTCTTAGGTGCCAGGCAGTCCGCTGATGACAACCCCAGAGTGATGCGTGGAGCACTTGAGGGTGCATTTTGTGCTGATCGGAGAATCCAGACCGAGGAGAAAGGAGGGCCAGTCATGGCCTTTTCCTCGGCCCCCACCCACCCCACCCTGCCCCTGGCTGCCTTCCTCTCCTAGCCCTGCAGCCCAGGGAGAAGGGCCCCAGGTAGCTGCATGGCTCTGTGCTCAGGAGGCTGCTAGAACCTGCAGGTTATAAATAGCATCTCTTGCGGCAAGGAATCAAGCTGCTCCGTCCGAATGAGTCAGAGGCACAGAGCCGCAGCCCCCCAAACTGCAGCATCCTTCCTGCACCCCACCCTGAGCCCCCTCTCTGTCCTCTTAACCAAAAACCAGGCCTCTGCTTCTCACCATGACCCTCTCTGACCCCATCACTCCCCACTTACCCCAGGTTCTACCTCCTGGAGCACCAGAAAGCCCACTGGTTCATTAGTTCTGAGAGGCAGGACTACACAATATTTAAAAGACCAGGATCTGCAATTGGGCCTTCCCAGATTTCAGGCCCAGCTCTGCTGCTTCTTGGCTGTGTGACCTTGAGCCAGTCACTTCACCCCTGGGAGCCACATTTTCCTCATTCATAAAATGAGGATAATAATAATAATAATAGTACCTACTTCATGGAATTGGTAGGAGGATTTGATGTGATTACCCACAGAAAGTGCTTAGCCCAGAGCTTGGCATATAGTAGCTGCTCAGTTAATAGAGTGGCAGGCAGTCCCTGTGCTCGATTAGATTATAATCCAGAGATAGGCGGTTAATAGATAAGAAAATGACAGCTTTCATCTATTCTACTGCACATCTACCGTGTTCCTGACATATAATACAGCATTTCTACTCTTTATAACCCAGCAAGTGGCACCCATCCCATCTCACACAGGAAAAAACTGAGACTCGGTAGGGAGCCACGTGGCTCGTCCAAGGCCATGCTGTGTCTGGTGCCGCAGAATCTGATGTCAGCAGAAAGGTATAACCACGTCACCAGAGGCCCTGGGACATGTGCAGCCGCTTTGTCCTAGCCCACCCCACCCCTGACTCACCCCTGTGTGGAGGGGCCAGGCTGTGGGGGGACAGGTGGAGGTGCAAGGTATCTCTGCTTCCTCTGCCCGTCCTTCTGGCTCCTCAGGTGAGAAGCCCTCTGCCACCTCCCCAAAGAACAGACTAGCTCTCCTTTGGGTGGCACTGAGTAAAACTCTTACTACGTAATGGCTCCCAAAAGGAGATCTGTCTGTGTAACCATTTTTATTTCACATTTTTTTAAGCAATGGGGTTTCACTATGTTTCCCAGGGCTGGACTTGAACTTCTGGCCTCAAGGGATCCTCCCACCTCAGCCTCCCAAATAGCTGGGACTACAGGCACATGCCACTGTGCCTGGCTCATTTAACCATTTTTATATGTTACACACATTGTTTAAGGATGGAGGTAATGGTGACAGTTTGGCTTCATCAACCACCACGGCCACCCCCTGCCACCGATCTCCTGGGGTTGTGTCTGGTCAGCCCTCCTTGCACCCAGGTTCCAGAGCGATCCCCTTAAATCTCTTCCTCCACCACACTGGAAGCCTTATAAAATAGCAGAAAGGACAAGCATTTGGGGATCAGGTGAAATGAGGGCTCCCTCCTGGATCTGTCACTTCTAAGCTGTGTGACCTTGGGCAAGTCCCTTTATCTCTCTGAGCCTCACTCACTTAACCATTCGTTTAGCAAATTCATGCTAAGCAATGTCTGCCACATGCCAGGCTCTGCTCTAGGCTCTGGCACTACCGCCATGGATGAGAGAGACAAAGTCTCTGCCTTCACGGGGCTTTCATTTTCATGCGGGAAGAGGAGAGAAGTAATATACGAGCATGCAAATACTTTCAGTAGCGACGTGTTAATGAAGAAATTGAAACAAGGGAATGTGATCGTGATGGGCATGGGGGCAGGGGTGGGCTCTCTTTTCCATAAGGTGGTCAGGAAGACAGTGACATTTATTCCGAGACCC
This sequence comes from Indri indri, assembly GCA_004363605.1. NCBI lineage: Eukaryota > Metazoa > Chordata > Mammalia > Primates > Indriidae > Indri > Indri indri. The sequence continues at coordinate 100,474 of RJWJ010002017.1, read as the reverse complement.
GAATGAGGATGACGAGGAGCTGGCTGTGACACCCAGGGGCGCACAGGCCTTGAGGAGGGAATGAGTTTGGTATTCGGAGCCTGGGCGGTGGGAGTAGAGTGAGCCAGGGGGAGAGAGGGAGGAGATGAGGTCAGAGAGGTAGGCAGGTGCTAGATCACCGCGTGCCAAGTGACGAGAATCGCGACCGCATTTGGCGAGATGATGCAGTAATCCAGCATAAGACTTGGCATACAGCGAGCGCTCAATATGCAGTAACTTATGATTATGAGCCGTCCCTGTCCTCCTCCTCCTCCTCCTCCTCCTCCTGCTCCTGCTCCTCCCAGGGACCCTCATGCCCCAACCCTGCCCCTCCACCCCTTTCTGCATCTCCCGCCGCCCCCGTCTCTCCCTGGTCCGAGGAAAGGGACGTAGATCCCAGCAGAAAGGAGGAAGCACCCCCAATCTCTCTCCTCCCCCTCCCCTGCCTCCCGCAAGCCCTCCCACCGCAGCCCAGTGATTTTCCTGCTTCTCACAAGGCGATTTTATTAAACATCTCGAAAAAATATTCTCTCACTCCCTCTCTCTTTATTTATAAAAATCAACTTAACGCCCTGCTCCTTTGTTCTATTTGGAAACTGGAACAGCCTGGTTTATATTTAGCTGAAATTCTGCTCCTTTCCCCACAGATTCCGGCACAGCCCGATGAACTAGAGGGGCTAAGGGAGGAGGAGGAGGCTGGGGGGAAGAGAGGGGACCTCGAGGGATGGAAGGTGCTGTCCCCGCCAGAGGCCCTAGATCTATCTGGAGGACCTGGAAAGGCAGGAGGTGAAGAGTTCTTCCCAAGATATCAGGGTGTGCCAAGTCCAGGCTTTGGCCATGTCGACCATTATTTCGTGACTCTCTAGTCCTGTCCAGATGTCCCCAGAAGAAGAGAAACAGGGGGGATAGAATACAGAGTAGGAAGACCCAAGCCCTAATCTGGAACCAGGCTTAGAGGGGTAGTCATTAGGGGTGTGGGTTCAAATCCAGGCTCTCCTCTGCCCCTCACTAGCTGGATAGTCCAACATAGGTATGTGCTTAATAAACAGTGGCTGTTGTTATTAGTCACTGTGGGCTGAAGGAAACTGCTCAATTCCTCCAGCTTCAAGGATCCACTCAAAAGCTGCTTCCTCCATGCAGCCTTCCCAGATTAAACTCATCTATTCAGCTAATAGCACTGGGCCAGACACTAGGGCTACGGAAACAAATGAGCAGGCCCTCACAGGACCCCAATGAGATCATAGATGGATGTATATAATTGCCACAGAGAATACCAAGTTCCAGAAGCCACTTAAGCTCTAGTTGGGCAAGACCTATTCTCTTTGGTTCTCCATTGTATCTGTAGAGCCAAACATAGCACCTGGCACATAGAGAGATAGCACAGAATAGTGGTTAAGAATGTATCTGGGTAAGCAGATTGTGGTATGCTCATATAGCGGTGGAATAGCATTCAGCCAGGAAAAGGAACAAGGCGCCCATCTATGCTACCATGTACACGAACCTCAAAACCATGATGCCAAGGGAAAGAAGCCAGGCACACAAGGTCACATAGGAAATGATTCCATTTATATGAGGAGTCCCGAATAGGCAAATCCACAAAGACAGAATGCAGATTAGAGGTTCCCGGGGGGCTGCAAGGAGAGGGACATGGGGAGTGACTGTTTAATGGGTGTGGGGTTTCCTTTTGGGGCGATAAAGATGTTTTGGAACCAGAGAGAGGTGGTGGTTGTGCAATGTCTCGGAACTGTTCACTTTTTTTTTTTTTTTTATTCAGTCTCCATAGAGACTGTCAAAAATTGCCAATGATGACTATATCATAAGTTATCACAGCCGGGTATTGGGAAAAATTTTCAATTAGCAATAATCGCGCCTCAGATAAACCTCACTAACTACAATACTACCACTGTGCAAAGATAATCTGTTCACTTTTAAGTGGTTAATTTTATGTTATGTGAATCTCACTTCCGTTTTTTAAAAAAGAATATATCTGCGTTCACTTCATGGTCATGTCAAAATGTGAAAAAAACACTTGATAAAATTAACACCAATTCATGACTTAAAAACAAAAACAAACAAACTCTAACAGTGTAGGAATAGAAGGAAACTTCCTCACATTGTTAAAGGCAGCTTCTAAGTACCTACGGCTAACACGTTTAATGCTGAAAGTCTGAACACTTAAACACTTTTCTCCCTAAGACTGGGAACAAGGCAAGAATATCTGCTCTTACCACTTCTATATCAAACATTGTACTCGAGGTCCTAGCCAGGACAGTAAGGCAAGAAAAGAGTAGGAAAATGCAGAGCTAAATTGTCTTTATTTATAGACATGGTTATGCATAAAGAAAATCCTAAGGAATTTATAATAGAACAAAACTTCTAAAACTAAAAATTCTATTTAGCAAGGTCAAAGCACACAAAGTCAATATATAAAATATATTTCTTTATACTAGCAACAAACACTTGAGAAATTAAATGTATAAAAATATGATTGGCCGGGCACAGTGGCTCACGCCTCTAATCCTAGCACTCTGGGAGGCTGAGGTGGGAGGATCGTTTGAGGTCAGGAATTTGAGGCCAGCCCAAGCAAGAGGAAGACCCTGTCTCTACGAAAAGTAAAAAAATTAGCCAGGACTGGTGGTGCATGCCTGTAGTCCCAACTGCTTGGGAGACTGAGGCAGGAGGATTGCTTGAGCCCAGGAGTTTGAGGTTGCAGTGAGCTATGATGGTGCCACTGCACTCTACCTGGGGTGACAGCGTGACACTCTGTCACAAAAAAGAAAAGAAAAGAAAATCATGATAGCATCAAAAAGCATAAAATACTTACGGATACATTTAACAAAACATGCAAGATTTTTACACTGAAAACTATAAAACCCAGCTGAGAGAAATTAAAGACGATTTAAACAAATGGAGACATACACAGCTTCATGTATAAAATGTCAATTCCCCTCATATTGATTTATAGATTTAACAGAATCCTGATCAAAATTCCAGTAGACTTTTTCTTTTTTTCGTAGAGATCAAGTTGATTCTAAATTGTATATGGAAATGCAAACAAACTAGAATAGCCAAAACAATTCTGAAAAACAGAAAAAAGTTGGAGCTATTTGATTCCAAGAACTACTGTAAATCTGCAGTTATCAAATAAGTGTGGTGTTAGCATAACAATAGACATATATATCAATGAAACAGAATAGAGAGTCCAAAAATAGGTATATATACATATAATCATTGATTTTTGACAAAGGTGCCAAGGCGATTTAATGGGAAAAGGAAGCTGGCACTGAAACATATCTGTATGAAAAAAAAAAAAAAAGAATCATGACCCCTGCCTCATGCCATACACAAAAATTAACTCAAAATGAATCAGTGACCTAAATGTAAAAACTGAACCTATTAACCTTCTAGAATAAAACATAAGAGAAAACCTTTGTGGCCTAGGCATAGGCAAAGATTTCTTAGGACACAGTAAATCGCAAACAATGAAAACAACTGACAGATAGGACTTTATCAAAATTTTAAACTTTTGTTCTCCCGAAAACACTATTTTAAAAAAAAATTAAACTGTAAGCCACAGATTGAGAAAAAAATTCATTTTATATATATATATATTTTTATATATATATATATATATATACACACACACACACACACACACACACACACACACACATACACACACAGACAACGAAAGACTTATATCCAGAATATCTAGGCTGGGCACAGTGGCTCACGCCTGTAATCCTAGCACTCTGGGAGGCCAAGGCGGGTGGATCCTTTGAGCTCAGGAGTTCGAGACCAGCCTGAGCAAGAGCGAGACCCCCATCTCTAGTAAAAAAACAGAAAGAAATTAGCTGGACAACTAACAATACATAGAAAAAAATCAGCCAGGCATGGTGGCGCATGCCTGTAGTCCCAGCTACTCGGGAGGCTGAGGCAGAAGGATCGCTTGAGCCCAAGAGTTTGAGGTTACTGTGAGCTACGCTGATGCCACAGCACTCTAGCCTGGGCAACAGAGTGAGACTGTGTTTCAAAAAAAAAAAAAAAAAAAACGCATAAAAACAGAATATCTAAAGAACTCTTACAACTAAATATTAATAAGACAAATAACCCAGTAAAAAAAACAGGCAAAATAATGGAACTAATACTTTACAAAAGAAGACATACAAATGGCCAATAAGCATAAAGAAAAGATGCTCAAAATCTTTAGCTGGCAGGGAAGTACAAATTAAAGCCACAACAAGACACCGCTACACACAGGCGAGAATGGCTAAAATTAACAGGACAGATGATACGAAGTGTTGGTGAGGATATGGAGCAACTGGAGCTCTCATACACGGCTGGTGGGAGTGTAACATGGCACGGTCACATTGGAAGAGTTTGGCAGTTTCTTATAAAGTTAAATATACCCTTACCATATGATCTAGTAATTCTACTCCCAGCTATTTGCCTGAGATAAATGGAAATGTCCATACAAAAGACTTCTACGTGAACTTTATAGCAGCTTTTGTCCTAATAGCCTCAACCTGGAAGCTACCTAAATGTCACTCGACAGGAGAAATGAACAGATGACTTGTGCTCTATCTATACAGTGGAATCCTACTCAGCGACAGAAGAAGAAAGAATTCACAATGTATGAAAAGAGGTAGATGAACCTCGTAAACGTTTTTGTTTAGCAACAGCAGCCAGTCGCAGAAGAAAACTACTGCATGGTTTCATTTATATACAATTCTACAACAGACTAAACAATTTATAGCGGTAGAAAGCAGACCGGTGACCACCTGGAACAGAGGCGGGAGGATGGATCCCACAGAGGAAAGAGGGAAAAACTGGGGGGATGAAAATATTCTATATCTCCATTGGACTTTTTTATTGTATTATATATAAATTATAGCCTAATAAAATTGATTTAAAAAATATAAGATTCCGCCTGGGTTCAATTCATGGCTCTGCCACTTATTAGCTGTGTAATTCACTTATTACTTAATTATTCATTTATTAACTATTAATTTCACTTTTCTGTGTCTCTGTTCTCTCATCTGAAAAGTAAGAATAATACTACATCCCTTTACGGATAAAAATATATTCCCTCGTAGTAATTCCCTCGTAATAATAATTTTTATTATTATACAAATAATTCCCTCATAGGATTTGTTTGTTTGTTTTTAGATAGCCTCATAGGATTCTTGACATTTAAATTTAGTGAGCTGATTTATTGAGAACTGTGGTAGCCAACCTCTGAGAAGGCCACCAGTGATGGCTGCCTCCTGGTACTCATGCCCCTAGTCCCCTCCACATGGACAAGGGCTGATCTCTGTAACCAACAGGCTATGGTGGAAATGACAGTCTGTAGATTTTGAGAGTAGGCCATAAAACACATTGAGGCTTCTGCTCTTGGATCCCTCTTTCTGGGGGAAGTCAGCCGCTGTGCCATGAGCACGCCCAAGCAGCCCTGTGGAGAGGTCTGCATAGCAAAGAACTGAGGCCTCCTGCCAGCAGCCGCCTGCCAGCCATGAGCGTGGGCCAGATGCATCCCGCAGCCCCAGGCAAGCCTGCAGAGGGCGGGCTGACACCTTGACCACAACCTCATGAGCCAGAACCTCCTGGCTAAGCTGCTCCCAATTCCTGACCCACAGAGACTGTGTAAGGTGGTAAAAATTATTGTTTCAAGCCATCAAGTTTTAGAGTAATTTGTTATGCAGCAGTAAATAACAAATACGAGCACTGCTAATAATAATAGCTAAAGTTTACTGAGCATATATCACGCCACTTACTACTACTACTGCTACTACTACTAGCAGGTACTAGGTTGGATTTTCTCCATCTGCCCAGCTAGAGCCACTCCCCATTCTGTCCAGCCTGCTCTGTGCCCAAAGAGCCTGGCCTGTTCAGACTCCACAGTCTCCCATATCCTCTGGCTTCTAACCAGGTTTGGCCAACGAGGAGATGGAAGGGAGAAGGTAAGTGAGTCAGGATATTTATGCATCTCCCCCCATCCCTGCAGGGCACCTCAGGCTGGCTATGTCCCTGAAGGTCACAGCTTCTCCGAAGGTGACTCTCTCTGCACAGTTCTTTCTGGCTAGAGCGACTGTTCCCTTCCCTCAGCCCGCCAGGCCTGGGAGGGTAACAGCCTTTGCACCTTCCCCAGCCCGGGCTCTGCACTTGCCCTTGCGATTCCCCTATACCCCGCCCACACCTAAATAATTTGAGCATGCCATCTGTTTCCTTCTGGGACTGATCAGCCACCCCAATTTAAGAACCTCTGCCTTAGAGAAGGAAGTAAAAGTTCAAAGAGAAGCAGGCCGATAACTTGGAAGCAAATGGGAGACCAACAAGACCACCCAGAGGTGTGCTGTGCAGCCGATAGACACTAATAGATGCTTATTGAATGAATGAATGAATGAATGAATAAATAACTTGGTGGGCACTGGGGAGGGCCCACCTGCTCTTAGCACAGGTGCTGCAACACCATGCCAGCATCTGAGCTACTTCAGCCAGACACAGGTGACCAGGTCCCCAGGCCAGCCCTGAGTCGAAGCTTCAGGAAGTCTTGCGTTGGAAGGATTAACACACAGCCCAGGACACCCAGGAAGCAGCCCCCAACCTCAGCGAGAGACTCAAGAGTTATTTTTGAAAAGCGTGCAGGGCCTGCAGGCGGCCCTGGCAGAGGCAGAGCGCGGAGCTGGGTAGGGGAGCCAGGAGCAGAGAACAGACAGCAACCGCAGAACCCACGCCCCGTGCTCGTGACGTCAGCCCCGCACGCCGTGACATAACGCGTGGCAGAGGCAGGGGGAGGTGTCCTGCATCCCCCTCGGGAATTTTAATTATGGTAAAATACCTATAACATAAAGAAATGTATCCTTGGGAATGTTTAACCCACTCCCTCCCCAGGCTGAATGACATTGGGGACTGGGTTCCCGCAAGAACAGGGAGCCGGGAACATCAGCCAAACAGATTTGTGGCCAAATGGTGTGTGAGGTTTTGCTCCCGTTTGAGAAATTCCTGAAATTGGAGGGAGGGTCATTGCTCCAGGCGAAGCTGGGGGCCAAGGATGAGGAAACAGCCGCCACTCCTGCGACATAGCAGGAAGGCAGAGGACTCTGGGGGGAGTGGGGGAGCAGGGGTTGGGCTTGAGAGGAAGCCGAGGGCTGCAGGGGTGCAGAATGCGGCTGAGGAGCTGGGCAGGTGAAGGGAGAGGTGATTGCAACTGGGCGGGGGTCACAGGCAGCCAGAGGGAGCCATCAGGTCCCCAAAATAACTCCTGCTTCTGCGGGAGAAACTGGAACTAATCAAGGTGGGAATAATCCGAAAATCCCTCAGAAAGAGGCTGCTGCGAGGCCCTGTCTCCAAACAGAGATTGGAAGGGAGGAAATATACAAGCAACGTGGTTCGTCCTGCAAAACGGTGCCACCATGAAAGCAAGGTCTTCCTAGGGCCCCAGTAGAGGGTTGCAGGGAGCTAGTATCTATTGAATGCCTACTGTATGCCTGGTGCTGCAGCATATGGCTAAGCACGTGAGCTCTGAAGTCAGCCTGCCGGATTTGTATTTTTTTTCTTTTTTTCTTTTTTTTTTTTTTGAGACAGAGTCTCACTCAGTTGCCCGGGCTAGAGTGCCGTGGCATCATTTTAGCTCACAGCAACCTCAAACTCCTGGGCTCAAGGGATCCTACTGCCTCAGCCTCCCGAGTAGCTGGGACTACAGGCATGTGCCACCATGCCCAGCTAATTTTTTCTATATATTTTTAGTTGTCCAGCTAATTTCTTTCTACTTTTAGTAGAGACGGGGTCGGTCTCACTCTTGCTCAGGCTGGTCTTGAACTCCTGACCTTGAGCGATCCACCCGCCTCGGCCTCCCAGAGTGCTAGGATTACAGGCGTGAGCCACTGCGCCCAGCCAGCCAGCCACATTTGAATTCCTGCTTTATCTCTTGCTGGCTGTGTGACCTCGGACAAGTCCCCACTCTGAGTCTCAGTTTCCTTGACTGCAAAATGGAGATAAAATTCCATACCTGCCCCATAGGGTAGTTGAGAACAAGTGTTCAATGCATGAAAACTTTTTTTTTTTTTGGTAGAAATAGTGTTTCTTCACTGTATTGCCCAGGTTGGTCTTGAACTCCTGACCTTAAGCGATCCTCCCACCTTGGCTCCCAAAGTGCTGGGATTATAGGCGTGAGCCACTGCACCCGGTCTCATGAGAACTTTGATTATGAATCTTTCCAGTAGCCCTTGCGGGAGAGGGTTAGGCTTCTGTCTCCTCATCTTACAGAGGAATAAACTGAGGTTCAGAGAGCCCAAGGTCACATGGCTAAGACGCAGAAGTGTCAGGATTCCGACCCAGGTGAGTAAGTCAAAAGCATGACTGTTCACATGTCCGTTCACTAGCCGGGGCTGCCCTGGCCCCTCCTCGGTGGGCAGGAAGGAGGGCAGCGGTCCCAGGCAAGGCCCAGCACCTCTGTCCAGAGAGGCAGATCCAGCGTGGACATTGGAAACAACCTCCAGGAGAGTCACGTGGGGTCCAGAGGGGTGAGCATTGCCCTAGACTCACTGTGGGACCTTGGACGAGTCCTTTCCCCTCTCTGGGCCTCGGTTTTCCCAGTTGCAGAACAAGGGGTGGTAGCAGGTGATTCTAGTCCTGGAGAGGCTGCATTCTTGCTTGTGGGTGTCTGGTACCAGCGGCAGTGAGAAGAGGACAAGAGAGAGACCTGGGCAGCCGCACGGTGGTCTTTCTTCGTTGTTCCCCTCCCTCCCTCTGGGCAATAGCGCCAGGCAGAGGGAAAAGCAAAAGCAAAGTCCAGGAAATGAGAGAGAGCTTGGCATGCTTGGGGAGTTGCAAGCAGAACAGTCTAGGAATCTGGTTTATTCATTCATTTGATTATTCAACCAATGTCTATTACTGTGTGCCACGCACCGTGCTAGGTACTGCGAATACAGCAGCGAACAAAACAAGACAAAACCACTATTTTCATGGGGTCATATTCTGATGGGGGAAATGGAAAAACCAACTAAAATCAATAACCAGGATCATTCGTGAATGGGATAAGTGCTACATGAATAAAAGCAAATATTTATAAAGTATCTACCAGGGGCCAGGCATTGCTAACACATGTTAAATAGTTTAATCCTGGCCAGGCACAGTGGCTCACACCTGTCATCCTAGCACTTAGGGAAGCTGAGGTGGGAGGATGGCTTGATGTCATGAGTTTGAGACCAGACTGGACAGCATAGCAAGATCCTGTCTTTACAGAAAATAGAAAAATTAGCCGGATGTGGTGGCACACGCCTGTAGACCCAGCTGCTTGGGAGGCTGAGCCAGTAGGATCACTCAAGCCTGGGATTTTGAGGTTGCAGTGAGCTATGATCACGCCACTGCACCCTAGCCCAGGCAATGGAGTGAGACCCTGTCTCAAAAAACAACAAGCAAAAAAATGGGTAGCCCCAGTGTCTCTAGGCTTATATCATTCTTATGGCTAGCAGCCACTGAAGAAAGGAGTACAGTCCTCTAGAGCAGTGGTTCTCCACTGGAGAAAATTTTGCTTCCTAGGGGACATTTGGCAATGTCTACACTCATGATGTTTGTAACAACCGAGGCACGGAACTACTGGCATCTAGTGGATGGAGGCCAGGGATGTTGCTAACCATTTTACAATGCACGAAATACTCCAACAACCCCCCAAAATAATTAGCCATCCCAAGGTATCGATAATGGTGAGGTAGAAAAATCCTGCTCTAAAAGTCTAGATCTACACTATCTCATATGGTGGATGCTAATCACATGAGCAATTGAAATGTAGCTGATGCAAATTGAGATATGTTTTAAGTGTAAAATGCATACCAGATTTTGAAGACTTATTATGGAAAAAAGAACACAAAATCTCTCTTGCATAATCTGTTGAAATGATACCATTTTGGATTTATTTGGTCAAATAAAATACATTATTAAAAATTAAAAAAAGAAAAAAGAAAAACACAAGCAAAAAAATGTAATCCTTACTACAACCTTTTATGAGGCAGGTGCCACTATCATCACCCCCATTTTACAGCTGAGGAAGCTGTGGCACAGAGAGGTGAGATAACTTGCCCAATGTCACACAGTTAGTAAGAAGCAGAGGTTAAGATTCCAATCCAAGCCATCTGGTTCTGTTGTGCTGGCTGGTAGGAGAGCATTTAAATAGGGCAAATTTGTCCAGGGAAGAGCCCTCTAAAGAGGTGACACCCGAGGCCTGAGTCCAGTCCCAGCTCACGGGGAGGATGGGCTGTTCTCCAGTTCGGTGACAGAGGGTCTGGGAGTCCAGAGTCTGGCCTTAGGGAGACTCTCGGAGCGATGGAAAGTCTCCATGTTCCTAGACCTGAATTACAAACCGATTCTACCCCTGTGTGGTCTTGGGAAAATGGCTTCACCTTTCTAAGTCTCAGTTTCCTCGTCTGAAACCAGGGATAATAATAGTAATGCCTACCTCACAGGGTCACTGTGAACATGAGACATAACATGTCTGAGAGGGAGCTTTCTGGGGGCTGGAAATGTTCTATATCTTTACCTGGGAGGTAGTAAATAAAATTCAATGAAGTATATACTCTAAGATTTGTGCCTTCTACTGTATGGACATTATAGCTCAATTTTTTAAAAGGTGCCAAGTGCCTGGCCTGTGATTAGCACCATGTATTAGCTAGTATTCGTATGAAGTGTTCTGTAAATATTTGTTGAATAACTAGTACCTTTCCATGTTTTGTTTATCATGTATTTTTGATTCCCAGTGCTCTGAGTGCCTGGATGCCTAAGGGAGCTCAAACTCAACATGTCCATGACCAAGTTCTCCCCTCAGTCTCCTCTCGGGCCTCCCAAACTGCCCAGTGGTTCAATACAGAAATGTGGTCCTTCACCGCATGCCAAAGAATGAAGCTGGACCCCTATCTCATTCCACATATACAAATTAAAATGGATCAATAACCTAAAGGTAGGAATTAACACTATAATCAGAAGAAAACATAGAGGTGAATCTTCATGATCTCAGAGTTGGCAATGGATTCTTAGATTTGAAAGCATGAGCAACAAAAGGAAAAACAGATAAACTGGACTTCATGAAAAGCGAAAGCTTTTCTGCATCAAAGAACATTATCGGGAAAGTGAAAAGACAACCTATGGAATGGGAGGCAATATTTGCGCATCATATACCTGATAAGGGTTTAGTATCCAGAATATATAAAGAGCTCTAACAACTCAACAACAAAAAGACAAACAATCCAGCTAAAAAATGGGCAAGGTAATTGAATATATATTTCTCCAAAGAAGATATGCAGATACCATGGCCAAAAAAGCATATGAAAAGATGTTCAACAACACTGGCCATTAAATAAATGTAAATCAAAACCACAATGAGATTACCACTTCATAGCCACTAGTAGGGCCTTAACTTTAAAAAGGTGGTGGGAGGAAGAATAACAAGTATTGGTAAGGATGTGGGAAAATGGGAATTTTTGTTGTCTTAGTCAGTTGGAGCTGCTAAAACTAAGCGCCATACATTGGGTGGCTTATAAACAACAAAAGTCTATTTCTCCCAGTTCTGGGAGCTGGAAGTCCAAGGTCAGAGTGGCGGCACAGCCAGGTTCTGGTGGGGGCCACCTTACAAGTTACAGACTGTCAACTTCTCATTGTGTCCCCACATGGTGGAGAGAGGACAAGAGAGCTCTCTGGGGTCTCTTTTATAAGGGCACTAATCCCATCCGTGAGGGCACCACCCTCATGACCTAATTACTTCCCAAAGGCCCCACCTCCTAATGCCAGCACACCAGGGGTCAGAATTTCAAAATATGAATTTTGGGAGGATACAAACACTCAGTCCATTGCACTCGTGCATTGCTGTTGGGAGTGTAAAATTGTGCAGCTGCTGTGGAAAACAGTTTGGCAGTTCCTCAACAAGTTAAACATAGAGTTACCATATGACACAGCAATTCCATTCCTAAAAGAATCGAAAACAGGGACTTGAACAGATACTTGTTCCCCAATGTTCCTATTAGCGCTGTTCACATGGTCCAAAGGTGGAAACAACCCAAATGTCCATCAACAGATGAACAGATAAACAAATTGTGGCCTGTGCACACACTGGAATATTATTCAGTCATAAAAAGGAACGAAGTGTTGATACATGCTACAACATGGATGAACCTTGAGAACATCATGCTAAGTGAAAGAAGCCAGACAACAAAAGGTCACATGCTGTACACTTCCTTTTATACGAAATATCCAGACTAGGTAAATCCATAGAGACAGAAAGCAGATTAGTGCTGCTGCTTAGGGGGAGGGAGAATGGGTAGCGATTGCGTAACGGGAATGGGGTGATAAAAACGGTCTGAGGGCCAGGCACAGTGGCTCATGCCTGTCATCCCAGCACTTTGGGAGGCCGAGGTGGGAGGATCCTTGAGGCCAGGAGTTCGAGGTTCAGCGAGCTGTGATTGGGCCACTGCCCTCCAGCAGCCTGGGTGACAAAGCGAGACCCTGTCTCTTAAAAAAAAAAAAGAAAATAGTTTTGAAACTAGGAAGAGGTGGTGGCTGCACAAGATTGTGACTGCGCTAAACTGAGCCTCCCCCACCTCCAGCCAACAGCCTCAGCTGAACACCCAGCTTGCAGCCACACCGACTGCCAGCCATGCGGGTGAGGCCATTTTGAGCCATCCAGCCATCCCAGGGCTCACCCCCCCACATGACACAGAACTACCCTTTCACCCCACAGAATCATGAGAAATAATATATAATTATTGTTTTAAGCCACAAAGTTCCCTACCTCCAGCCCAGCCTCCTGAGCTCCATCCTGCCCTGCAGGCCAGAGGGAACCTTCTAGCCCCTGATCTCATTTTCTCAGCCCTCCAGACGGTGTCGAAGCCCTTCAGTGTGGGCAGCAAGGCCCTGACTGACTGGTCCCTGCACATCTCTGCAGCCCCAGTGCCCCTCACCCAAACCCCACCCGCGACTACTCACACTTCCTGGAACTCGGCACGTCCCCTCCTTAGCACAAGCTGTTCCCTCTACCTAGAACATTCTTTCCTACCTCCTCTCTCTTCTCCTGGCTAACTTTTTCTCCTTTGGACCTCAGCTCAGACACCACCAGCCCCAGGAAGCCTTCCCTGCCCTCCCAGGCTGAGTCAGGTACCCCCTGTGGACACCCCTGTCCCCTGTTCTTGTCCCCATATCACAGTGGCTGCTGCTATATTGCTCTTGCCTATTTACCAGCCTGCCTCTCTCGCCATGCTGTGAGCAATTTCAGGGCAGGGACAAAGTCTTCTTTGTGTTCTCAGAGCCTAGCACAGGCCTGGCACACAGTAGGTACTCAGGGAACCCCAGGGAAAGGGAGGTGGCAATTTTCTAGTGTGGATTGGGGACCACCTCACTTCTCACATGAGGCCGGTGTGTGAGTGAGACTGAGCCGTGGACTGCCCCTAGGTCCCCGCCTCCCAAAAAGGCCCTGGCCACTTGAACAGGCCTAGAACAGAGAATCAGGGAGGGACTGCTAGGGGCCCAGGAAGTCGATGTCAAGGCAGGGGGGAAAGGAGCCCTTCTCCATGTCCCCAACACCTCCTACCCAACACCTGGACTGTAATGACTGAACGACGTACCCATCTCCCCATAAAGAGCGTCCTCAATAAAGAGTGTCATGCAGGGGTTACTTGCACAGGCCCTGCAGGCAGGCAGACCCGGTTTCAAATCCTGGCTCTGCCATCTCCCAACTGTGACTCTAGAGGAGTGACTTCCCCTCTCTGATGCCCACTGCCTTCCTCTGTGAGATGGCACAAGAATAGCCCCTCATAGGCTGGCATGAGGAATAAATGAAATAACGTGTAAAAAAACACGTAGCACAGTTGCCGGCACATGGCAGGTTCTGTGAGATGTTAACTAGGTCTCTGCTTGTCACCCTGTGAGCCACACTGATCTAGGCCTAGCACTGTGCCTGGCACACAGGCACTCAGCCAATGCCTGGGGAATGAATGAATGAGGAATCTGCTGAGAAAACAAGAACAACCATTATAACGCACTGTATTCAGGCATCTTTACACTTGTACAGTCTTGTGCCCATTTTACAGGTAATGACACTGAGGACTGAGGGCATGCAGGACATAGATAGTGGAGGCTGGATTTAAACCAGGCAGTCTGAGTCCTCTAACCATTGAGCTACCACCCTACATTGCCTCTCAAAGCACCAAGGCCTGCCTTTCCCGTCAGTTCGGCTGCTGACCAATCAGCTGCATGATCTTGAGCACGGGAGCCTCTCTCCAGGCCTCAGTTTTCCCCCCTGCCACGGGAGGGTTATAGGAGCCAGCGTTGAAGGGCACGTCCTATTTGTCCAACAGTCCAGGCCTTGGCCAGTGTCTGACTGGTGCTAGTGACCCACTGACCAGCCAACCCCAGCTGGGGCAACACTTTCCATGGACTGGGCTGTCAGAGGTGGGGGTCACTGCACACTGACAATTGCACTATCACCCCCTCTCATCTTGGGGAGGTTTGGCCTCTGCCTATTCCCAGCTCCCCCAGGGTCTCTGAGGGAAGCTGCGACGGCCACCCCCAGATGTCTATTCCTGTCCCTGGCCTAGCGCCGTGCTGGGGAAGCAACAGCTATTTTGAGGCCCTTCTCCCTCCAAGTGTGAGTGCTGGGAACATCCCGAACTGGGAGGCCGCCCATCGCAGCCTTGCCTTGGATCTGGGCCACGCCAGCCCTGCGGCTCTGCCTCTTTTCCCAGCTCTGGCGACATGATCAGCTCTGATCACAGCCACCACACTGGGATAATCCGGGAGAACTGATTCCAAGGGGCTTCTGCGGCAGCTCAGTGTGGCTTAGCCTTGCCCTTTAGGGGCAGGACTGGAGCAGCCAGAGCTGGACCCATCGGCTGGGAGAGGGAGCTGCTCGGAGCTTGAAATTGGGGAAGACAAAGTTGAGAACAGTAATATAAAAATACCTGACATTTCTTGAGCGCTCATGACGGAACAGGCCCCATTCTAAGCACTTGATGTGGATGTGAGTAATTTAATCCCCACAGAGAAGAAACTGACGTTCAGAGAGGGGAAGTGACTTGCCCAAGGTCACGTAGCCGGCAAGTGGCTGAGTCAGGACTTGAACCTAGGCAAGCTGGTTCCAGCGTTCATGCTTTTAACCATTTTTCTCCCAGCCCAGGGCGCTAATATGAACCAGAAGAATGAGTCAGTCCCTCTTTGCTATTCTCAGCCCAGCCAGACCACCTTGGTGAGCTCGGCTCCCTTTCCTGTAAAGTGGGGACAAAGACAGCACCCACTTCCAGAGCTGAGGTGAGGATTAGTAATAACATACTTTGGGGACTGAGGCTCCGTAACTTCTTTAAATCATGAGACGAACATATACATAAGTCTGTTTGTCTCTTCAGGCTCCTGTAACAAAAATATCACAGACTGGGTGGCTTAAACAACAAACGTTCATGTCTCAGTTATGGAGACCGGAAAGTCCAATTTAGAGGTGCTGGTAGATTCAGTGTCTGATGACGACCGTCTTCTCGCTGTGGCCTCAATGGCAGAAAAGGGAGAGTGCACTCTCCCGGGTCTCTTTCACAAGGGCACCAATCTCATTCATGAGGGCTCCACCCTCATGACCTAATCACCTCCCAAAGGCCCTACCTCTTCATACCATCACGTTGGGGGTTAGGATTTCAACATATGAATTTTGGGGTACACAAACATTCACTCCATAACAACATGGTAAAATAAAATGGTACGAATGCTGACACAGTAAAAAGTGAGACTCTTCTACTTCGCAACTTAAGTCCTCCCCCCCAGAGATAACCGCCGTCAACAACTTCTTGTGTCACCTTTTGGAAATTGCCCATGCAAATAAAGGCAGAGAAGCCACAGAGGATATTGGTTAAGATCACGGACTGCCTGGTCCAAATGCTGACCCTGCTGGGTCCTAGCTATGTGAAGCTTGGGCAAGTTACATGTTTTCCCTGTGCCTCGGTTTCCTCATCTGTACAATGGGGTTAATAAAATTAAGTCCCTACTTTATAGGGTAGCTGTGAGGATTAAATGAGTCAATCTATGTAAAGTGTCTGGAACATTCTCTGGCACATAGTTGTCCAAAAATATACACATACAGTGGATCCTTTCTGACCGACATTGAGGTAGACTTTTGCAATTGCAAACGATGCTGCAAGACACGTCCTCGTTCACCTGTCATTTGGCACAAGTGCAAGAATCTCTGTGGGACAAATTGCCAGTGAAGAAATTACTGGGTCAAACAGTAGTGCCCTTGTAGTTTCAATTAAATTTTGGATGAGTGAATTCTCACAGCAGGCAGGGACAGGGAAAGATGTCTACAAGGCAGCGAGGACACCGGAGAAGGAAGATCCGGTGCTTTGCCTGAGGTCCAGGGAGGGCCACATCTGCCCCAGCAACCTGGAGGATGCAGCGGCTCCCCAATCCCCTGGCCAAGCAGATGGAGAGTTTAATTTTATCTAGATTGTCCCCAAAAGCATTTTACAGAAAATTGGTTGATAGGATTAGAGGAGCAGCAGTCCCTAATGAGCTGCTTAACAAAATGCTGAAGCAGATACAATTTTCCTTTGCCACCAACCTCCATGGCAGCGCCCAGGCTCTGATGGGGACACCCTGAATGCCAAAGACACCTCAGAAAGGCACCCCAATTGGGTTCTCCTTCCTCAAACATCCTTCCAGGTCCCAGACATCCCGGAATAGGGAGTAGAGAGCAACCTGTGTTAAAAGCACAGGTTTGGGGGTAAGACAAAAGTTGACCCAAATGGCTGTGTGAACTTGAGCAAGTCATTTTCCTCCCTGAGCTTCAGAGAATAATGGGACCTGCCTTCGTGGGGTTGCGAGGGACTAAATGACGTCAAACACCAAAAGTCAGAAAGTGCTTAGTACGGTGCCTGGCACAGACAGAGCAATCAATGACGGCCCAGGGAACAAGTATGAAGAATAAAGACAGCTACTCTGGGTCCCACCCCAGAAGGCCCTGGGAACAAGATACATGCTTGTAGCCTCTCACCCCCAAACGCAATCCAACCGGAGCTTTTGGGCAGTTGTACCACCCACGTCCTCATTTCCAGATTTGCCCTTCTGTGAAATGGGTTGTGTGAGTTCTACGTCTGTCCAAGGAAGACCTTGCCAGCGCTAATGCTGCTACTTTTGTGTCTGATCCAAAACGGCAAAGTGAGAGGAAGGACGCTCAGCTGGGAAGGAGGAGAGGGGCCCCAGTCTCCTCCCCCATCCATCCGATCTGGTGGTCTGGGGTCTACTCTTCCGAGAAGCCGCGGAAAGACGACTGCAATGATGCTACCATCAGCGGCTACCCCGTGGATCCCGGCGGTCCCCGAAGCGGCAAAGGGCACAGGCTCGGGACAGACACTCCGGGGTCGGGTTCCTGCCTGAATGCACCTCTCGGTGGGTGAGGGATGCGGGATGACAAGGCTCCGCGGCGCGGCTGGGGAGGGAGCCGAGGAGGGGACAGTCCGGGAGCGCCGCTCGGCCCGGCACGCGGGGCCCAGGAGGAGGCCGCCGCCCCTCCACGCCTCCGCGGGCGGATTCCCCCGCGGCCTCCCGCGCCGCGCGGCGGGGACCCGGGTGATTGCAAACAGCCGCCGGCCTCATTAGGAGACGTGTAATTAGGCTGGCGGAGCCCGAGCGGCGCGGGCTAATTGCCACCGGGAGCGGGCTGAGCCGCCGACGCCGCCCGCCAGGCTACCGCCGGGGGTCTGCACCCCTGCGCGGCCGGGCGGGGCCGGGCCTGGTCGGACAGGGGGAGCCCCGCTGGGGAGGAGTAAGTCATTCATCCAAAACGGCGTTTACTATGCACTCACCGTGCCAGGCATTTTGCCCAAGTAAGCCCGCTTGAGTTTCCTATCCACCCGGGAGGGGGAAACCATTATTCTCCCACTGCACACACAAGAAAACCGGTGTCTACCGACGCGATTAACCTGCCCGACAGCACCTGGCCGGCAAAGGGCGGGGCTCGAACACACGTGTCCTCGCCCCATCTTACCACAGTACGTGGACAGGTGAAGCCGTGCACAGGACGACATCTAACCTTGCGCCTAGACCGGAGCAAGGGCTCTGGGAGTCAGGTGGCTTTGGGTTCGAATTCTGATCCTGAGCCTTTATGGGTACGTGACTTTGGTCTGAGCCCCAACTGCACGTGGGCGAGGCGTTGGGATTAAGTGCGGGAAAGGCTGGGAAGCGGTAGGGGAGGAATGTCCAGGGAGTGTGGCGTGCTCTATCTGAGGCCAGGGCTTGCGCTCTCCGAGCACTGCGGGCCTCTGGCGCCCCCTGCTGGCCAAAGGAGGACGCCGGCGACACTTGCTGGAAAATAAAGTGGTTCTCGGGTGAGGAGAAAGAGCGGTCATTGGTCCCTCAGCAAGGCCAAAGAGCTCGCTCTTCCTCTTCTTCCCGTCCCTTCCTCGGCATCCCTCCTTCAAGGTGGTGAAGAAGAGTGGGAGATGGGAAAATTGCGAACTCATTCCAGATCTTGCAAACAATCGGTTGTGAACGTTGCCACCCCTCATGGACCTCACAGGGCCAGCCAAGGTCATGACACTTCTGCAAATAGTCAGGGATGGGCATAAAGACCTAGCTACAAGGCCACGCATCAAAGTATTGGGTATAGGTCAGCCCGGTGGCTCACGCCCGTAATCCCAGCACTCTGGGAGGCCAAGGTGGGAGGATCCCTTGAGGCCAGGAGTTCGAGACCAGCCTGAGCAAGAGAGAGACCTTCTAGGGTACTGGAAAGGCTCTATAGCTTAATCTTAGAGGTGGTTACGCAAATCTACATACGTGCAAAAATTCGCTGAGTTGTATACTTAAGAATACGCAGTTATACCTCAATAAGACTTACAAAAAATATTCAAATGAAAACGAAAGTACTAAAGAGAATGACCCTGTATTCTTAAAAAGAAAATTAAAGAAAACACATAATTTAACAAAAGGCACAGTTCTCAAACTGTTTTCTCCGTCTCAGGACTCCTTTACACTCTTAAATTATTGAGGATTCCAACGAGCTTTTATTTTTGTGGGTTATATCTATCGATATTTACCATGGACATTAAAACTGAGAAATGTAAGCTAGGCGGTGCCTCATGCCTGTAATCCTAGCACTCTGGGAGGCCGAGGAGGGAGGAGCTCAGTAGTTCCAGACCAGCCAGAGCAAGAGCAAGAGCAAGACCCTATCTCTACTAAAAATAAAATATTAGCCCGATGCGGTCGCACACACCTGTAGTCCCAGCTACTCGGGAGGCTGAGGCAGGAGGATCACTTGAGCCCAGGAGTTTGAGGTTGCTGTGAGCCAGGCTGATGCCACTGCACTCTAGCCTGGGTGACAGAGCAAGACCCTTTCTCAAACAAACAAACATTGAAAAATGTTTAAAACACAATTCCATTCAAGGAAATCTTGGTCCTTGTAAAAAAACAACAACAACACAATTCCATTAGCTGTTAGAGCAGGGATGTCATCACATGTCAAGCAGCGTCTGGAAAACTTCCCTATTCATTAAGAAAGTGAAAAAAGGCAAATAACATCTTAGTATTATTATTAAAGTAATTTTGACGTCGGGAACTCCTAAAATGAGTCTAGATCTCAGTGGTCCCTGGACTACACTTTGAGAACCGCTGGTAAGGGGGAAAATGATAGGAGAATACTCACTATATGATAGCAGTTATTCTCTCTCAGTGAGGGGATTTGAATTTATTATTTGCTTGTGTTTCCTGTAAAAAAAAAAAAATGGAAAATAACAATGACCACGTATTGTTTTTGCAAACAAAAGGGAAACAATACAGCCGCCTCCATAAGACTGTTGAAAGGCCCAAACAATAATAGCGTATTTGGCTTTATGGAAGGATTAAACAGAGCTCTAACCTGAAAATAAGGGTCCTATTTCCCGTGTGTAAATCCCTGGGCTGCGAGGGCAGGGTCCTGCCCTCAAAAGTTCCACCGTTCAGCTTGGGGAGAGAATATAAGTGCCCACATAACTGTACTGCAAAGTCCCGAGGACCCCAAATACAGTGGCTGCATCCTACACAGTGTTGTGAACTCCGGCGCGGAGCAGAACCACCCACACCACCACAAGCCGCTCAATCGCCGAGCCCAGCCTCCGAACAACCGATCCCAGTGGCTCTCAGCAGAACGCATGCGCGCTTACGAACGCCACGGTAGGTGGGCCTTGAAGGAGACTGACGCAGGGCTCGGCCTCTCAACTTTCTAGCTCCGCCCTCATATCCTGCCTCCCTCTCTGAGTGGCTGCAAGGCTGCGGAGGCAAACTTCCCATTGGCGGCGGGCGGAGCCAACATCCGCTTTGCACGTCAGGCCGGCTGGCAAGGAGGCCGCCATGGTACGGTTCAAGCACAGGTAAGCAACCCTTTCTGGGCCCTAGCAGTGCCCTGCCGGGTCCCCGCGGCTCCGACTCGCGCTCACCTCCCTCTCGCCTGCCACAGGTACCTGCTCTGCGAACTGGTGTCTGACGACCCCCGCTGCCGCCTGAGCCTGGACGACCGAGTGCTGGGCGGCCTCATACGGGACACGATCGCCCGGGTGCACGGGACTTTCGGCGCAGCCGCCTGCTCGATCGGCTTCGCCGGTGCGAGGGCGCTAGGGAAACCCGGGAGGACGGCGGGATTTGGAGTGGGCAGGCGCCGGAGGAGGGAGAAAGATGGGGCACGAGCGACCCTTGGAGCGGGCAAGCCCGTGCGTCGTCCTTTGTGCAGTATCGGTGTCTAAGCGTCTGGGACCTGGAGGGGGAGGTCCAGAAGTTAGGCAGAGATTGGAGGAACTTTGGGCAAGAATCCTCTGTGTACCTGTTTGACATCTGTAACTGGGGGTTGTGATTGAATAGGATAGAAAATTAAATGAAGTTGTGTATAGTTCCTAGTAAAAGCTATTATAAACCGATTACATTGACATCACATGGAAAAAAAATGTCAAAATTACCCCTTGAAAATCCCTTAAGAGCTGGTAAAGTACAGAACTCATGGTTGTATATATGTAAAGATAAGCCAGAAGAAGGGCCTTTGTCCCACACTATTTAATTTCCTTCTTTTACCATAAGCTTCAGAATTAATGCACATAGATAAAACTCCCCTAGGTCGGGTGAGACTCAGCTTATTGCTACAAGAACGTATGGAGCCCAATTGCAGTAAAAACAACCTGGTCTTCAGGCAAGCGCTTTTTCCTGCTGAATAAAGACGGATCTTCCCACTGTCCTCATTTATTTAACTAACTAGTGAATTAGAAGAGCATTTTATATTGTCTATTTTGAGACAGAGTCTTGCTCTGTCACCCCAGCTAGAGTGCAGTGGCATCTGTCATATCTCACTGCAACCGCAAACTCCTGGGCTCAAGCGACTCTCCTGTCTCAGCCTCCCGAGTACCTGGGACTACAGGTGCATGTCACTATGCCCTGCTAATTTTTCTATTTTTAACATAGATGTGGGTGAGGAGGGGTGTCTGGCTCTTGTGCAGGGCTGCTTTCAACTCCTGAGCTCAAGCAATCCTCCCGCCTCGGCCTCCCAGAGTGCTAGGATTATAGGTGTGAGCCACTGCCCCTGGCCCTAGAAGAGCATTTTAAATTATAAATTCATTCACCAATTCAGAGTGGTGTGCAAGGCAAAGGGTGGTTTATCCCCTTCCAAATGAAGGTCTGTCCTAAAGTGGTTTTTCTTCAGGAATCTTTGTTTCTACTCAGTGGTACCTACCTCCCAAGTGCCATTTATCTAGAACATTTTTGGCATATAGTAAGGTTTTTAACCTGCTCCTGTGCATTCAAAGTATTCCAAAATGACTTTTTTTCCCTTTTATAGTTCGATACCTCAATGCCTATACTGGAATAGTGCTACTTCGATGCAGAAAGGAATTCTACCAGCTTGTGTGGTCAGCTCTTCCCTTCATCACATACTTGGAGAACAAAGGACACCGTTACCCTTGTTTTTTCAACACATTACATGTTGGAGGTAGGGAATGGGCGTATGGTATGGCTCCTGATTTTCAATACGTGACAAGTTGAGTTCAATCTTGAGTGGTAGGTGGATCTTACTGCTACCCCTCTGAGAATAAGATACTTTCCCGTAGCTCTGAAAGTCTGCCAGGTAGAGAACTTTCAAAGTGGTTGACCACAAAAACTTTCATGTGCCAGGTACAATTAGAACATGTCAGAAGTTCCTAATTCAGTACAACAGGAGACAGCTGTTGATCTTGTTGCACAACTGCACTGATGAAGGTAGGCAACGCTAGCCCAGTGCCCACTGGGCCATGACTGCCCTTCAGCTGAGTAAGAGATCATTGCCAAAGACATCTTTCATCCCTGCTGTTTATCTTTCTCCAGGAGAGCGGGAAGCTATCCAGAAATCTGTCACAAGAAGCTGTTTACTAGAGCAAGAGTCGGGTGAGGAGGAGCTTTCAGACAGTGGTGGTGAGGAGGCTGCTGAAGCAATGGAATGAGCTTCTGCTTCTCACACAGCAGGCTACATTTTGCCCAAGCCTCAGACCCACTTCTTGGAATAGGACATTCTGGGTGGCAACAGCATCTTCTACCGTGCTCCAGACTGAATGACAGCCAACCGGAGGACACATTACCAACTTGAAATGGAAGACTTACTCAAACTAAAGTTGTCTTTACCTAATGTTCCCTGGTTAAGTGATGCAGTTGTGAACTCTGCAGATATAGATATCTTTGTATCTAATTGCCTGACCGAGAGTAGGCTTAATAAATATATTTGGTTTCTATAACATTGAGCATACTTGTTACCAAAAAAAAGGCTTATGGAGTTCATGCTTGGCCAAGTCTCTGTCCCCTTTTACCCTGGCCTTGGTGGGCAGACTGGCTCCCTATGTGGTACTAGATGAACTTTGAATACTTAGCCTTCTATGTGAGGCTTTAGCAAACCAAGTCATTTGGAATAGAAATCTTAATGAGACTCAACTACTAAACTTGGCACAGATCTATAGCCAGTCTCAGTACTGACCCACAGGGCCTTAAAAATACTAGATTTCTTTGCCAATACTTAATCAAGTGACTTAAACACACAGATTTTGCGCTTGGTTGGTGGGGGCAGGGAGTGGTGGCCTGACCTCATTATGCAAGGCCATGTAGCTGTCACCATTCAGGTGGTTTTCTACAGTTCCATTCTTCCCTATTGCCTTGCACCTGAAGACCGGGAGACTGCCACACTCACAGGAATTAGAATTAGGAGGGGCAAGAGACTTGATCAGGTTTAGTCTGCTACCTACTGATATTTCTAGGATCTGTTTTCTCCATAATAAATTGGGTGACACTCAAAGTATTATACAAATTTAACAGATCGGTGATTTTGGCTTCAATGTGGTGCTCCCCCCTCAACTTGGGGCCGAAGACCCTCATTCACCCAGGACAGTTCCTGACCTAGGATTTTTTTAAATGGCAGGTTAAAGCTAAGCCCAGCTCTAGAAACCCTTTAGGCCTGACGCCAAAAAAGACATTAATCCATGATAGCAGAATTGCTCAAGTTCATAGCAGCTGTTACTTTAACCTATTTAAGAAGTAACATGTCTAGCTGACCTATAGTCAACTTAAAAAAACCAAAAAGCTCACATTGCTTGTGCAGGTAATTTATTGGAACTATTTGCCTTCACATTCTGTTAACCTAGAGGTCACTTTATTAAGCAGCAAAGGAATTCACATCACTCAAATTCAGCTCAAACCAAGGCATAAGAACACTGCTCTAGGTAAGAGGGAGGCAGGCAGTGGGCAACCCTACTGCTTTCAAACTGTCCTGCTCTCCTCCACGTGGGCCAGCCTCCTGTTCCTACGACTCGGGCCACCGTCACATAAAACAAGCTTGATCTGAGGAGTGGCAAATCCCAGGGCTTCCTTAATGACAGTTACAACCTTCCTTATCAAGCAGCCACGTTCAAGAGGCAAAAGCCTCCCTCACACATATTAGTGCCAAGAACAACCTACCCCGTTAAACTGGCAACCCAGGTCTGGCACCACAGCCCGGCCAGACGTCAAGAAAAATGAACTGCAATTCAAACTGGGTGTCCTAAATCCATTTTAATCCCATCCCTCTGTTTCTGTAACAAGCAGAACTGGCTGAACAGGTAGGAAAGCCTCAACTATTTTTAAAAGACAAACTGACAGGTGTGCTAAAACCATGTAGCCCTGACACATGATACCACAGCAGAGCAGTGCTGTACCATTCTGGTTTGGGCTATTCCAAGGGATGACAAAGGGACTCGAACTTATTTTGGGTTGAGAAAAATTAGATGTGGGTCAAAAAGACTAACCTGGCAACACACTAAAAACCTTTGCAGGGAGAGATCTCTTGTGAGTGTCAATACTTTATTTTGGTGTAAAGACGGGAAGCTGGAAAATACACTGTATTTAAAATTTTCATGGTTCCCCCTCACGTTGTGGAAACCCCCTCCCCCCAGTGCTAATCTGTTCAAACTCAAACACTTAAAAATTACAGCAGCCAAACAAAGCACGGAAAAAAGAAAACCAGATGGAGAAGGTAGCCTGGGCCAGTACTGTCACTTGGTGTAGACAACTGAAGTGCTGAACAGGAGCTTCTGTTTCTGTTTTTTTCTTTTCTTTCCTCCTTTGTCTTCTAAAGGAAAACAGAAAGAGAGCTTGCTTAGTGTGAAGTGCCATCCTCTTGTCCCCTGGCCAATTTTCATCACTGGGAGTCACAGAATGGGAACTAAGACTGTGGGAGCAGGTTGCCTGGATTCAAGTAATAGTCCTGGCACACACTACATGTGTCTTCAGACAAGTCACTTCATCTCACTGGACCTCAGTTTCCTCATCTGTAATGGGAGAGTTACACCCATTTAATGTGGTGGTTGGCAGAATAAAATTAGCACAGTGCTAGTAGGCACACAGAAAGCACACCATACAGGAGTTATGTTCTCATCTATCACGAATACCAGAGTAGGCTGGGCTTTGAGCCTGAATTCTCCATCCATTAGCCACCCTTTACCAACTTCAGATTCTGAAGTATAGGCAGGATCTAATCTCCACTGGGTCTTGGAAGGGGAAAAAAGAAAGAGTTCCTTAGAATTTCACTTCAGGCCTCAAGAATTAATCTGAGGTGGTAAATAGGTCCTGTCTGACAAACCGATTGGACATGATTTGACAGTAGAATGTGTTGAAGACTGAGGGCCTAGAGGTTCAGATGGAGAAGGTGCCTGACCAATTAGTGATGTCTGCCACTGGATCCAGATGGAAATGGCATTACATGCGTAGTATGTTTGACAAACCCTGTGGCTGAGCACTCCAGTTCTCTGTCCTTACCAGAGAGGGGATCTGAAGTAGCTGGTGTGTCCAGTTTCATGAAGGCTGCTTCAATTGCTTGGCTGAAGGAATTTTGGAAACTGGGCACAGGAACACGGTCTGAGTTATCACTCTCCCCATCGCTGTCCACAGGGGCAGGAGGAACTAAGCTGTTCTCATCTAAAAAATACCAGTGTTACAATTCTAGAAACAACTCTGGAGCCTTTTACTGAAAAGAGCCAGACTCAGCCCCCTTCACCAGTGGGCCATCCTCACCTTTCTTTGGAGCAGTTTTGGGCCACACATCTGCTTTTGCTTTTCCAACCCTCAGCATCTGCCAAAATGGGAGAGGGAGGGAAAAGAATTTAAATAAGTTGTCCAGCTTCTCTTTTCCAGACTCCTACCCTGACACCAACTGGTTGGGGGCGGCGGGGGGCACAGAACCAAATATCTCCTTTGAAAATATTTTCCAAGTAATTCTCTCCTTAATACACTGTTTCAGTCATGTCCTTGACCCATGACAAATGGAAATGGCAGCGAACCCCACCAAGTGGTAAACCGTGAGCTGTTCTGTTCCTTAGGAAATAGCTAAAGAACACTGCATACAAGAGGCACAAGAGGTTCTTACTCAGACTCTCAGGTTGGGAATCCTGACTTTCTGATAAGTTTTCCTGCCCTTCATGGGATCCCTACAAACATCAACCTGCCGGAGTAAACACCGTGTAGTACCCTCCAGTTCTGAAACAAACCACGTGGCTATCAGACTTCGGTTACTTAAGGCCATGAAAACTAAACTTTATCCTGACACTGCTCCAACTGCCCTCACTACCTTTTAGTCTTAGCTTTCCCAACAGCTCCTTAATCATTAACTTTTAGACCTAGCCATAGACCAGTAAAATTCCTACAACCACAGTAAAATCGAACAATCCTCCTTCCCCTGAGGAATTTTCTTCATCTCACTTGGCCAAGGCCAGTTTTTTAATTGTTGAGGGCCATTGTGAGTCCCAACTGCCCAATATGCCATGCAACTCAAGGCAGGGAGGATTTTGTTCCCGGATAAATGTCAAGAGACAAGCCTGATAGGGATTCAAGCAGAATGCCTTATCCTAAAACATGTATCCCAAAGTGAGGCATGCCTATTATTCAAAATGAGCTGTGCTGGCAGATGTAGATTTCATTAAATAACCTTTCTTCATCATTTATCACTTTGGTAATCTCCTCCCTTGGTCCCTGGGAGTTTTCATCTGCTATGGTTTGAATATTTGACCCCTCCAAGCCTCATGCTGAAATCTGATCCCCAATGTTAGAGGTGGGGCCTAATGGAAGGTGTGTGGCCATGGGGCTAGAGGCCTCATGAATAGATTAACACCCTCCCTAGCGGGTGGGGAGTAAGTTCCTGGTTCCATTAGAGCTGGTTGTTAAAGACAGCCTGGCACATTCCCCCACCCACTCCTTGCTTCCTCTTTCACAAATGATCTCTGCACAGGCTGACTCCCTGACTTCTGCCATGAGTGGAAGCAGCTTGAGGCTTTCACCAGATGCCCAGTCTTCCAGCCAGCAGAATTGTGAACCAGATAAACCTTTTTTCTTTATAAATTACCCAGCCTCAGGTATTCTTTTATAGCAACACAAAGGCACAGGGTCCAAATAGTATGACATTTGAATCATCTCACTCTTAAAAGGTAATTAATATAGATTCTGTACAATTCTACTGAGTTAAATATATATACACACATATATGTATATCACCTACGTTTTATTCTTACCAAAAAATGTTTACATGTTTAACCTGAATCCACTCAGGAAACAATCACAAAAATCCAAACTAAAGGACACATTAAAAAACAACTGGCCCAGATGCTTCAGAAGTATCCATGCCATGGAAAGGGGGAAAAAAATGCTGGGGGGGAGTATGGGGCTGATAGTGCAGAGGAACTGTTATACTGTTACAGATCAAAAGAGATTAAAGTCTCCATAATATGCTGAAATCAAAAAAAAAATTTTTTTAATTAAAAATTAAAAAAAAAAAAGAGAGACTAAAGACATCTGACAGCCAAATGCATGAGTAATCTCTGATTGGACCCTGAACTGAAAAGAATAAAGGACACTGACACAGATGGGGAAACAGGAACATGTGCTATATTAGATATTATTGTAGCAGTTAAATTTCTTGGACGTGATAATTGTGGTTGTATCGGAGAATCACCTTCTTTGGCATGCATTGCCTAAGTATTTAATGGTGAAGTGTCATTCATGACACAGGAAAAAAAAGGAGGAGAAAGCAAACACAGCAAAACAGTAACTGGTGAATCTAGGCCAAAGGTGTGAGTATTCATCATTCTTTCAACTCCAAGTTTGAAATTTTTCAAAATAAAGTTGAAAGGAAAAAAGCAATGGCAATAAAACCTAGTTTAAAAAAAAACTTCAAGTACTTGGCATAACTCCTGGGAGCCACTTGCTTATCAACTCTGAAGTCCAGTAGTTACTTTTGAGGACTGCCCTCAAATTACTTTATTCTTCTTGACTACAGGACCCTCCTTACCAAAGTTCAATTCCTGGTTATTTCTCAGCACAAACTGCCAGTTTTACACGAGAAGCGTCCCTATCAATGGCTCTAAAGAACTGTAAACGTAATGATTCCAAACTAGCCCCAAAGAAGCTAATACTGACTTCTTACAGGGGCACTTATCAAACTGTCCATCATCTTCCTCAGGTATCTGAACAAAGGAATGCTGAGTATTTACATATTGTTTTAGAGATTAATAAAATGATTTGACACAGGTCTCCCTAGCCTAGTGTTTCCCCACCCTGCTCTAAGGAAGCTGCTTTGGCTAGTTAAAGGATAACCAAGATAATCTTTCCCTCTCCAAAGTGAACAGGAATGTTTATTCTATATAACAGATTAATACCACCTGAATCAGAGGTTCTAGACTAAGAGACCAATTAAAATTGACTGATGCATCCCCAGCCCCTGGAACAGTACCCAGCATGTGCAAGTATCAAATGATTTTTTAAATAATTAAAACTCTGATCCTCCTTCAACTATTTTTGGCCTCTTTCCTGGGAACATCTACAGTAATATCTGAAGACTAAATCCATGAGCTTTCCTCTTAAAGCCTCCCGTGATTATTAGAGTCAGTGCAACATTAGCCTGTCTCTTTCTCCAACAGAGGGGATGTCCATGACATAATCTTTCAGCCAACTCCTTGCTGCCTAAAAGTGAATACCCCTCATACCCATCACATGACTTAATTTGTACAGGTAGCTGTATTAGAATGACAGGTAACAATCCCTGGATGAGGTTCCCACGATAACAAGCAGCAGAGTTAATGGTAAATACCCTTGGGCTGCCTCATAAGCATAGGATTTACCTGGGCAAAGGAAGGGAAGGGAGAGTCTTCTTCCAGACTCCCAACGCAGAATGAGGGACTGCCCTGACCGGCAGTGGGTGACAGAGGGGTCAGCAGAAAGTCTGAAAGGGAACCAGAGACCTGATTATATGAGTCAAGTTCCAAAGAGCTAGTGTCCTCTTAACAAGAGAGATGAGCCCTCAGTCAGGTCTAGATAATCACCAACCTCCCCTCAAAAAAAATAAAGCTTGATCCAACCTTTAACTCTACCATGTTCTTGTAAAGCAAAAAAAAAAAAATCACCTATTACAACAGTGATTGGTAAAGGGAGAGAAAAGGCTTCATGGTTACAATAACACCAAGAGTCATGGTGGAGGAGTTTGAAGTTGCTGTGAGCTAGGCTGACGCCACAGCACTCTAGCCCGGGCAACAGAGTGAGACTCTGTCTCAAAAAAAAAAAAAAAAAAAAAAGAGTTATGGTGGAAACTACTCCCACAGTAAGAAAAACTTGTTTGTTATAAAATGCTGTACTTTCCACAAAGGCAGGTTCTTAAGGCCTAAGTATTCTGTCATGGACTGGTTTTATATGGATGGAGAGGCTCCAAGATAAAATTTAATCAGGTCAACCTTTATGTTCCAGCCAGAAGATGTCTATAACCTGGGAGTATTCAATTAGAATCCAACACACATCAACAAGATCCAGCATGAAGACACAAACTTTCCCCTGACACTCCCTAGGTAATACTCTTCGCCGTTCTTTCTGACCCAGAGTTGAACACTTCGCACAGATCCATCTATCCACTGCCCTGAACACTGCTGGACCAGAGGCCTATTCTCCCTCCCAGTAGCAGACCCTTC
This sequence comes from Indri indri, assembly GCA_004363605.1. Lineage (NCBI taxonomy): Eukaryota > Metazoa > Chordata > Mammalia > Primates > Indriidae > Indri > Indri indri. The sequence goes on along the minus strand of RJWJ010002017.1, from coordinate 70,991 downwards.
CATAGTCAGGGGGTTGTCTAGTACTTTGATTCCTAGGATTGTCCAACTGCTCTTGCCTAAATACATTAAAAGCCCAAACTTTCAGAAAAGCTAGCATGTAAAAATATAATCTTTATATACCGCAAATAACGTATCCAATGATCTGCCATAGTCCTTTATGTAACGCTCCCTTCTCAGTTAAGCGCAAGAACATCATGGTCATGCAGTCCTCGAGAACCAGAGGGTAATCCCAGTTCCTGCCACTAAGTCCTGACTTAGCCTCAGGTTCCTAATCTGCAAACTGATAGGCATAGGATCATAACAGCCACCAACAGTTTTAAATAATCTGACACACAGAAAGAAAAACAAAAGAAAACCCCGCCAGGTGCTGTGGCACACATCTGTAGTCCTAGCTACCCAGGAGGCTGAGGCAGAAGGATTGTTTAGAGCCCAGGAGTTAGAGGTTGCAATGAGCTACAATGACGCCACTGCACTCTACTCAGGGCAACAGAGTGAGACTTTGTCTCAACAGGAAAAAAAAAAAAGGCAACTAAACACCCTTCGTCACAGCCCCCTGCCCCTTACATTAAAAAGAAAAAAAAGAAATATTCTGAAGAGAAATAAGTCTTAAGTATCAAAAACTATCTGCCACACAGATGAAGATCAGAAAATAGAGCTCTCTGAAATCACAGTCGACACTATTAAGTGTTTAATTTCATAACACTTTAATACATTCTCTCTATATAAGAAAACGCATTTCACTTTTTATTTATCTATCGTTTTGTGTATAGAGACGGGGTCTCGCCACGTTGCCAAGACTGGTCTTGAACTCCTGGCCTCAAAGTGATCCTCCTGCCTTGTCCTGCAAATTGCTGGGATTGCATGTGAGCCACCGCTCCTAGCTAAGAAAAAGTATTTTTAAAAAAAGGCTAAAGGCCTCTTTGAACAACATGTCAATCCTGATCTCACTCCTTAGAGTAGAACACTATTACCAGTTTGGAACATGCCTATCCTAATATTTTGCTATACATTTAGATGTAAAAATCCATAATAAAATGCTTTGTGATGGGTTTTTTTTTTAAGCCACAAATATTTGTTCTTATTCTGCAACTTCCTCTTGTCTCCCCATTTAGTCCATGAAGAGAACTATTTCCTAGTTCAACAAGTGTGAAATATTTTATAGTACGAATGCTATAATTTAGCCATTTCCCTACTGCTAGGCTTTGTAAGCTATTTCCCGTCTTTTTTCTTTTTAGTTATAAATAATGCTACAATAAAGAGACACATACAAAGATGCTCAGGCATACAGGGAAGTATCATAAACATAAAAACTAGAAATAAAACAGCTGGGACACAAGGAAGAATCTAGGTTTAACTATCCTGCCTAATGAGCTGCCTTGAGGTTTTTAGAAGCTGGCAGAGTAGTCAGTACAGTCAACTGGGAAGGGTGAATCAAATGGCAGGAATTTGATGTACCTTGGGACTACCCCAAGTAAGGTTATTCACCTAAAGACCGACCACGTTATGCTGAGGAGGTCAGTGTTGTAAATTCAGACACCAAGGCTTTGCTTAAAGTCTAGCTGATGGCTGAATTCATTAAATCCCAACTCTTATTTACCTGCATGGGAAGCTGGACTTCTGCTAAGAGGAGAGAGAGAGAGGGCTCCATGGCCCTCGGTGCTGGTGGAACCCAAAGCAGAATCAGAGGAGCAGCTATAGGAATTGAAGGCAGGAAACTGCTGTAGATTCTCCAGGGGAATGTGGACTTCCGGATCTGCAAAGAAAGACAACACTGGTAGGCCCATTTACAGAATTCTTTAAATCTTATCCAACAGCTGAGGACAGCCAGTATGCATATCCCCAAGGGTCTAGAGAATGCAAACAGAAGCTTTAAAACCCAAATTTATAATAATTGCCATTCTACATCTTTGTTTTAATATAAAAGCCCTATTTCAAATATTCATAACTAAACCTAGATGAAAAACATGGGGGTTATTTATACTGTTCTACTTGTCTGAATAGTTTCATAATAAAAAGGTTTAAACAATAAAACAAAAAATCCTATTCCTGAAACATCAGTTTTCCCAAAATGTAGGACATGTGCCAAACACCTACAGTGTTGGGACCCCAGGTATATATTTATACCAGTTTAAGATGTAAACTTTATGTTCCCATACCACATGGAGTCAAAACAGCTAAGTCCTTTCCTTATCCAAGGCCCCAGTCCCTTGTTTTCTAGTGGATAACTAGGCCCTGATGTCACACTAATCCCCCGCACTCAATGAAGCTTATGCTGAAGAACCAGATCAAAAGACTCTGTGCTTACTGATACAAAAGACCTCTTAAATCTAACTTCCTACATTTATTTCTTAGTCTGTCAAAGTTTCTACCTTATCGGACCCCTGGCAGACTCACTGTGTAGAGCTGTCCTCTTTAATATAGAGTCAGAGGTAAGGTCAGTGATCCATAGAGACAGTGGTCCCCAGTATTCTCACCAGATACCCACTTCTAATCCCTGGAACAGCTTTTTGTCACCCATTATGTCAAGGTTGAATTTCATCTTAATTCTTACTACATGCTATGCACTTTGACCCATATTAATGTTTTAAATTCTCAAGCCCATAAAGGAGGCACTCTCATTTTTTACATTTAAGAGTTGAAGAAAACAAGTGGCTGAACTGAGACTTGAATCCAAGCAGTCTGGCTCCTGGGCTCGGGCCCAGAGCCTCCACACAATGAGGCATAGCAGTACTAGTCAAAGGCAAGAGTTCCTGAACTTACACTTGCCCTGTTTCTTGTTCTCCTCCATCTCGATCCTGCGCTCTCGACGGCGTTCCTCCCGAGCCTTCTTTTGGCGCTGACGCTTCCTCTTCTCAATGTCATCTGTGGGTTGGCAGGTTGTGAAGAAGCAAACCCAGGACAACCTGGCCATTAACTCTTCCCAGTACTAGTAGCTAAGCCCACACCAGTGGGCCCATCGGGACTAGGTGAATGGATGGAAAGTTTCAAGAGGTTCTGAGATTCATGACACAGCTCCTTAAGTTTCCTCCCATGCTGGGCTTTTAGCCACAGGAATCCCTGAACCCCACTATAAAGAGAAGCAGAGCAGGGGCGTTCTCACCTGAGAATATCTCTAGGGTTTCCTTAGAGACCAGAGGAGGATGCAGAGCCAGTTCACAGATGCTGAACTCACAGGTGAGTGGCAAGTGAGAGAGATATCTGTGACGCTGTCGAACATCCTACATTGGAAAAGGGACCAATTCACAACTAAGACCAGGCCTAACTCAGAGCAGAGGATCTCAGTACATCTGTTGTATGTAACAGTATACATACACTCACAGATAGAACCGTGGCTCAAAAGAGTAGTGCTCGGTTATCACCATTTTGAAAAGCCAAACAGAAACTGTCAAATGACCTACAATAAGGCAGAATAAGCAACCAAATCCAGTTTTTTGGTTTATGCTGCAGGTAAGTAAATTGAGCCTGGCAACAAATAATCTAAAACTGATCAGCTGTTTCTGATTTTCTGGGGCCCACAATTGAGGGAGGAGAGCAGGGAAGATAATGTGTTCGCACAAAAAAACAAACAAACAAACAAAACACCAACCTGTGAACCACTGACAGAACTAATGATAACTGGGAAGGAAAGAAAATAAAGCAGATTCCCAACTGAAAGAAGCTTGGCCTAAAATACTAAAAAAACGAAGCCCATCAATTTAAGTTTAATTTTCATTTCTATCCTTTTTCTGCGTAAGTTTGATGAAAAATTTATTACTCAAAAAGTCTAACTTTGGGACTTTTTACAAATTTGATCGATACAGAGATAACCCCCAAAGGGCAAAAGTTCACATATGTAAATTGTCAGACGATAATTCATAGGTATCTGCGAAGCTAAAAATGCACTTCGAGCTTACATAACTTAGTTTAAAACCTCCAAAGACTTTAGGTTTTTTGAACATTTCTCCCAAGCAATAAGGAGAGAGAAAAACAAAAATAAATTCCATCTTGAGCCAGGCACGGTGGCTGAAGCCTATTATATCCCAGCGACTCAGGGGGCCAAGGCAGGGGGATCATTTGAGGCCACAAGTTCGAGACCTGGGCAACATCGTTAAGACCCAGTCTCTAAAAAACTGTTACAAATTAGCCAGGCGTGGTGGTGCGTGCCTGTAGTCCCAACTACTTGGGAGGCTGAGGCAGAAGGATCGCTTAAGCCCAGGAGTTCAAGACTGCAATAAGCTATGATTGTGCTACTGTACTCTAGTCTGGGCAACAGAGTGAGACCCTGTCTCTAAAAAAATAAATTCCATCTTGAATAAAAAGAGGAGACATCTATAACCCTAATTATAATAAAAGAACCCAGGAAGCAGGGAGAAGTGGTAACTGACATAACAGAACCCTAGCATGCTGAGAGAGCACCTAACTTTAAAAAAAAAAAAATCATAGCCCCATCATCACTGACAAAAACACTTAAAATACAAAAACTAAAGGCCTTGAAGGTTTGCAAACATAGGCCAACTAGGCCTGCCTCAAAGAGAAGAGGTTAGTATTTCTCTCCCACCTTCCACTTCTAAAGGAAGGACTTTACCTCAGACATGGAGTACCCAGCAATCTCCACCACCGTTGCTGAGATCTTCTCAGGGCTCCGCTCCAGGCTGCCATACTCCCGCACAAGGCAGCGCACATTCACAGGGTGCAGGAACATGTGCTGTCCGTCCTCCGCTGAAGACAAGGGACTCCATCACACAGTTGTCTTGACCAGCCCTCAGGATGCCCCCCCGCCCCCTCGCCATGCCCAACGGCACAAGCAATCCAAGCCCCCAGGATCTAGTAGAGATACCCCTCCCTGCTTAGAGAGCCAGGTCATCTCTCGCAACCACCACTGTGGCAACCTGGCCCTCCTCTTCAGGGACCCTCACCTTGGTAGAAGTAGTAACAAGGAGAACTGCTCAGGTGTGTGAAGCCTGGCTTGGTGATGGGTTCCTGCTGGCTGGACTGAATACAAATGGTCCCTTCCCCAAGATTGTCATCTGCTAACTCCGAGTAATCGCAGGCCTCTGACAACCCCTCAGGCTCTGGTTCAGACACTGCTTCCTCTTCCTCTACCAGAGGGAGAGCAAGAGGACGAGAAGGAGAGTCCAGAGAACAAACTTCTGTGGTTTCTTCATCAAATGCAGACAGATATTCTAGCACACCCTGTTGGAACAAATTCTAGGTCAACAGAAAGTGTGTGTTCCTCTTTCAAAAAACGATGTGGCAAAGGCAGGCATAAGAACCAAGCTCCCTGGATGTTTATCTTAGCTGTCACATTCACTGACTGAACACCCCAGGGGAAAGAACTAATAAGCACACACAGGAAATACTGACTCCCCTCTTCTGAGAAAGTTCACGTCTCACAGCAGTGCCTACCAGCCCAATAGCATTTGAGGAATGGTAGCCATTTAGTCTGTAACAGGGACACACTAACCTTCCTGGGTTGAAAGACGGACTCCTTCGCCAAGGGAGCCATCAGCACCAGTTGTTCCAGAGCAGCCATGACACCAGTGACCTCCCCTCTGCTTTCAGCCAATCCTGACAGAGCCTCCTCCCGAGCCTAAGGCCACCAGAGAGAAGACCAGAGAAAGGTAAGTTTCCAGAAACACACTTACAGGAGCAAAAGTTAAAAGGCAACAACACCCAATGGGAAGGATTTAGTTAGGGACTTAACATCCTCAATCTTAGCAGAAGCAAAAAGCATCTGTACCCACAAAGGATGGTATTTCTGCTTAAAATCCAACGCTGACAACACTACACAAAAGCTTCCTGAACAGAAATCAAAGAACACGAAACTCGCCTTTTAGGTTTTACAAACTATGCTCAGAAACAGGCCCAGAATAGGAGCCAGGGGTCTGGCTAACCCCACCTCAACCTGGTCATCCCTAATTTCTATGTAGCCTTTCTTCTACCTGAAATGGCTTCTGAACAAATATTGCTGCAAGACAGAAAGAAAATAAAAATTAAATATGCAGGTCTCTGCCTAAGGAGGACGTGGGAATCAGTGAACAATTCAAATACTGGCTTCACCCCTTATATTATTTAAGTGTCCTTAAGCAAATTACCTAACTATGATTCCACTTCCTCACCCATGAAAGGGGTAGTTCTATCTACCACACCAGCACATGAAGCTTAAGTAAGACAAATGTTAAGTATAGCCAGTCCACCAGTCACACACTAATCACTCAATAAATGTGGGCTTTTGTTACTCTAACCTCCATCAGTCAGTGTTTCTCACAGTGTGGTCTGAGGATGAGCAGCATCAGAATCTGCTGGATTCTGATGAATAATGGAACTTACTATAATGCAAATGATTGAGTCTGAGTCTACTGAACCCAGATCTACTGAAGCAAACTCTCAGAGTGGAGCCCAACAACCAGTGACTCTGATGCTTAAGGTTTAAGAATCCCTGTTGCGAAGGACACAGGACTTAAGGAATTCTATCCTTGGCTAATTCTTGCTGCTCCACGATCCTCAGCAGGTATTGCTAAGGCAGGCCGTAATACTCTCCCCACATCATCTCTCTGACAGAACACCTCTAAAATCCAATCAAGAATTTTCCCAGAAAACAAAAACACCAACCTTGCTTAACTAAGAACATGGCTAACCTAAGACACTCCACTGTCACAATTAGTTATAATGTCATTTTGACTTGTTACTTTCTAGAAAGAGCTTAAAAGCCTCTAGGTTAGCTCTTACCTCCCAACACCAAACAAAGCCCAGAGCAAACTGGTTTTAGCCATTCCCTGATTATCTTAAATGTGGGCTTGAAGTAACTTATCCCCACTGTCCATCCACTCAGAGCCCCTGACAGTGGAAAGGTTTAGCATTTCTGCCTTTAGGTTTCTAATGCATTTTCCCACCTTGAGCTCCTGGATAGCTGCCTCAATAAAGCAGGACTCGGAAGTGTGCTTCTCCTCTGCCAGCTGCTGTTCTAGGGCTACTTTCTCTTCCAGAACTACCCGCTGCAGCACCTGCTCCTTGGAGGCCAGCAGCAACTTGGAGTACTGGCTGTGCTGTTCATCTACAAGAAACCAGCAAGATCACAAAATGCAATACTCAATGCTCGTGATGGTGTGGCTGAATAGGAACTTTCATACCCAGCCTTTTTCCTATGGTGAAGATGGGGTAATTTAGCATAATTACCTAGAAAATAATTTAACAATGGTCTTAAAATAAGGTTTATAACTCTGACCTCCTTAATAGAAGACATCTAAGAAAACCAGAGATACAGTCAAAAATTTAGTCACACGGTATTTATTAATTACAGCATTGTGTGTAATATCAGAAAAGCCGAAACCAACCAGTAAGTCCAACTAATAAAGAAATGGTTAAAAGAAAATTTTGTGGATGCTAAAAATGTTTATCTAAGAAAGGGCAATTAGTGACATGGAGAAATACAAATGCCACACTAGCAAATCTAACCCTAATCTCACAAAAATATATACATGCATAGAAAAAAATTCTACAGTTAACATTTTGGGGTACCTTTAGGTAAAAGGATCATGGATGACTTATTTTCTTTACTTCCCTCCTGCATATTTTCTGTACTTTTTAAAAAGCTTAAAACAATGTTATCTTGAGACCCCCTTGAAATGCTGTTTTCCCACCCTCACATCCTAGTACCTGCCCAGAGATAACCATATACGAATTTCAATACGTACTCTTCAAATCTTTTTCTATGATATATATTCATAAAGAAATATTTTTTCCATAAATCATAACTGCACGTCTTGTTCTGCAGCTTATTTTTCAATGTCTTTAAAAACCTTTAATAATGTTAAGAGATTTACTCCATTCTCACCTTCTGCATAGTGTTCCGCATTATGATGTACTATAATAAGTCTCTTACGGAACAATTAAGTTATTGCCAATTTCTCACCATTACATTGTAAAAAAAAATCCTTATACATGCCCCTTGGTACAAATTATTTTTTTATGCTTAAGTATAAATGCTGGATCAACGGTTGTGCATATTTTAAATATTACCAAATTGCCCTCTGATGAAAGGCTGTATCAGTTTGCACTCCCACTGAGACGGAGAGTACTCATTTCCCCAACTCCTGCCAAAATGCAGTTTTACCAATGCCTTTTTTTGGGGGGAGGGGTCAATCTGATGGGCATTTTGATTTGCATAACTCTTAGCCAAGTTAAACCTCTGTGATACACGGAAGTTATTCTGATTTCCTTTACTAGGAAACACTCTGTCACATGCCTTAGCCCATTCTTCTAAGTTGTTAATTTAATTAATAGAACATCTATAGGTTCTGGGTGTTAATCTGGAGGTTTGGGTTTTTTTTTTTTTTACATTTTTAAGTTTATTTTTATTTTTTTTTGGTAGAGACAGGGGTCTCGCTATGTTGCCCAGGCTGATCTTGAACTCCTGGCCTCAAAGATCCTCCCATCTCAGCCTCCTGAAGTGCTGGGATTATAGGCATGAGCCACCATGCCTGGCCAATCTTTAGTTTTAAATGTGTAAATCTTCCTCTAGTTTATCATCTGTCAACTTTAAGGATTCTTATCAGATATAAGTTTGATTCTTATAAAATCAAATTTATCAATCTTTCCTTTTACGTATTTATGGTTTCAGGCTGGTTCAAAAATCCACCCATACTTGAAGATTTACAAAGAAATTATCCTATGTTTTCTTTTAAAGATTTAAAAGTTTTGGACTTTTTACATTTAATTCTTCAATCTATCTGGAATTAATTTTATGAATGGCATGAAATAGAGATCTAACTGTTCTAATAGTCAATTGTTTCAATATTTATTGAGAAATCTATCTTTTCCCCAGAGATTGAAATACCACTTAAATGCTCACTTCTGGCCGGGCATGGTGGCTCACGCCTGTAATCCTAGCACTCTGGGAGGCCGAGGTGGGCAGATTGTTTGAGATCAGGAGTTCAAGACCAGCCTGAGCAAGAGTGAGACCCTAACTCTACTAACAAAATAGAAAGAAATTATCTGGACAACTAAAAATATGTAGAAAAAATTAGCCGGGCATGGTGGCACATGCCTGTAGTCCCAGCTACTCGGGAGGCTGAGGCAGGAGGATCGCTTGAGCCCAAGAGTTTGAGGTTGCTGTGAGCTAGGCTGACGCCACGGTACTCACTCTAGCCAGGGCAACAGAGTGAGACTCTGTCTCAAAAAAAAAAAAAAAAAAAAAGCTCACTTCTGCATGGAACACAGAGAATACCACTTCTGGCATTTTCCTGTAAGCATTTATCATACTCTATATCCGAATGACTCGTCTACCAGGTCTCTTTGTTTTGTTTTTTGTTTTTTAAGGCTAGTCACATGAGGCAGCAGGAATGGAGAAGGAACAAAGAAATCTTTAACTGGCTCTGATTAATTGGTTGTAAACACCACTGCACTTGGGCCGGCCCAGATCTGTCTCTTCTATCAGACTACTGAGTTCCTTGATGACAGACACCAAGAGTGGCTGACTGTGCAATCCCTAAGACTCGGCATAGTGCCAGACATTATTCAGTGAAGACTTGTAAAATGAAAAATTAAAATATGTGTGTGTGTATATGAATCAAACCTGAAACCAAGAGTTAATCCACTCTCCACAAACTCCACCCTATTAGAATGCTATGACTAATTTGGACGTGCTAGAACTGGCTTGCCCAAAGACTAACTTTCTGACACTAGGATATATTCAACAGCCTTAAAGGGTGTACCCAGGATTATGTGTCCCAAAAATGAGCAGAACTCACCTCCTAGACGAATGGGATGGTCTACGTTCATCCATTTGGATTTGGGCAAGGCCACCAACACCCCTTTCTCCCTCTTCATCAGCTGCATCGTAATGGTATCGCCAACAACATACTGACGTGACTCTGTGGCAACAACACTGTAACATGGACATTTAGATGTAGCAGCGCAAGGAATTAGCAGACTGGGGTCTACTCTTGTAAATGTCTCTATCTCACCTCTTGAGATCCTTCTTATGCACAGAACTATAACAGATGGGACATTTACTCCAGGTCTTCTCACTCAGTGAAAGATAGTGCAGGATGCAGGCCCAGCAGAAGATGTGTCCACAACGGGTTATCTTGGCTGCAGTAGGTGGATAGAGGCATATTGGGCAAGATGGCACTTCATGGCTACAAATGCGCTGAAACAAAACATCACAAGTTTCACTGCCTTCAGAACTGGGACTGTCACAGTTAGAGCCTCTCCTCTCTTGTCACTATCCCTGTATGTCCCTACTCAACACAGCTTCGTGAAATTACTTAACAATGCAGGTACACACATAATAGCTCTTTAAGCAAATCATTAAGGAAACCATAATAATGGTTTAACTAAAACATACATAACAGGTATTTTGGAGGTTCTACATTAAGGGAAAAAAAGGCAAATCACTACATAATCCCATTTACAAAAAAAGATTTGATATCCATGCATACATAAAGGCATAAAGAGGGTCTACAGGTAATCTCCCAGTAATTTCCAACAGAGAAGGTGTTAACGAGACTTCACTTAATGTGCATCTATGTGCTTTTAACCAATGCATATAAAAAGTAAGTTTTATAGGCCTTTATGTCATTATGAGACGATTTTATGAATTTTCACAGCAATGGGAATTCAAGCTTTGGGGCCAAAAGCCCCTGTTCATCAAAAAAGAAAAAAAAAGTACCTGTCATTTTTAAAGTTAATTCTTCCACATCAGATACTGTATTAGGATGAGCAAGGGATACCTGGAGTCCCTAACTTCAGCAGAACAACACACAGCAGTGACTGTGAAAGTGCGGCTGTGTGGGTCATTCGCCTGCCACAAAGCTGAGGTCTCATTTGATACTGATTAGTACGAATGGCTGCCCATGAAGCAATGACTATGCAGTGAGCCTGCCCGAGTCCCTGGTTACTACTTCTCGACTCATACACCTTCAGACCAACATCCCTCAACAAGCCTTCAACACCCCATCCCTGCAGGACAGTGCCAATTAGAGAATCACAAAATGGACTCCAGGAGGAACCAGGGACTGACCTCTGGGAAACGGCCACCTGAAGGCCAGGCAGAAAAGGGTATCACCAGTGAAGACAGCCAACAGCTGCTGTGTCACCCCAGTCCTCTCTCCCGTTAACAGCTCACAGGTTTGGCTGAGCTACTCACCACTTGTTCCACAAAGTCCCAGTTGACTAAAGTATCAGGATCAGCAAAATGAGCCGTGTAGTCCTGCTCTTCAGACACTACAAACTGGCAGCTGGAAATAGGGAGGAAGACAGGGAAAGGGCAGACTGTCAGAATCCACCAACAAGCCCTCAGCAGAAATTCATCGCCTCTTCACTTAGAAATCAAATGCAGGGGCCGGGCGTGGTGGCTCACACCTATAATCCTAGCACTCTGGGAGGCGAGGCGGGAGGATCGCTCGAGGTCTGGAGTTCAAGGCCAGCCTCAGCAAGAGCAAGACCCCCTCTCTACTAAAAAAAAATATAAAGAAATTAGCCAGACAACTAAAAATACGTATAGAAAAAATTAGCTGGGCATGGTGGCTCATGCCTGTAGTCCCAGCTACTTGGGAGGCTGAGGCAGAAGGATCACTTGAGCCCAGGAGTTTGAGGTTGCTATGAGCTAGGGTGACCCCACGGCACTCTAGCCAGGGCAACAGAGACTCTATCTCAAAAAAAAAAAAAGAAAAAAAGAAAAGAAATCAAATGCAGGCCACTGAGCAGCCATGGTTAGTGAAGCACTGTACTAGACTTCAGACTCAGTTCTGAGCCCTGGCTCTGGAAGGGATCCAAAGACTCAGCAGGCAGAAGTCTAAATCCATGGACTGTTTCTTCTGCTTCCAAGCCCAAACTCCCTGCAGTCCTCCCTCGAACTAAAATTAACTCCAATAGCCAGCAATAAGCCAGATTTCCTCCCTCACCACTCAGAACCCCAGAACATGGCAAGTATTCAAAGTAGTAGGAAGGAATGTTCTTAATCATTTGAGATTGGTTTATATAATACAAAATGGTTACTTCAGTCTAGATCCAAGGTCAAATCTTACATTATGGCTAAGGCTATCCAAAAGGAAACAAAAGAGTATCAGTATTTGAGCAAATGTATGCCAAGCACTTCAACTTGTCATTTAATTCTCCCTTAAGAAATTTCCACTTCTGGCCGGGCGCGGTGGCTCACGCCTATAATCCTAGCACTCTGGGAGGCTGAGGCGGGCGAATCGTTTGAGCTCAGGAGTTCGACACCAGCCTGAGCAAGAGCGAGACCCCGTCTCTACTAAAAATAGAAAGAAATTAGCCAAACAACTAAAAATATATAGAAAAAATTAGCCAGGCATGGTGGCGCATGCCTGTAGTCCCAGCTACCTGGGAGGCTGAGGCAGGAGGATCACTTGAGCCTGGGAGTTTGAGGTTGCTATGAGCTAGGCTGATGCCACGGCACTCTAGCCCAGGCAAGAGAGTGAGACTCTATCTCAAAAAAAAAAAAAAAAAAAATTTCCACTTCTTTATAGAAAAGCTGACTCCGAAAGTGGTTAAGCAAATTACCCAAGGTCAAAAGCCAAAATGAGATTCAAATCTGGGTCCAATTCCAAATAATTTTTCTCCCTCATCGTAATACTAAGACATTTATTGTAAAATTGTATTTCTTGGCCAAGGCGGGAGGATTGCTTGAGCTCAGGAGTTCAAGACCAGCCTGAGCAAGACCCTGTCTCTACCAAAAACAGAAAAAATTAGCCAGACGTGGTGGTACATGCCTGTAGTACCAACTACTCAGGAGGCTGAGGCAGGAGGATCGCTCGAGCCCTGGAGTTTAAGGTTGCAGTGAGCTATGATAACAACACTGCACTCTACCAGAGGCAAAAGAGGGAGACTCTGTCTCAAAAAACAAAACAAAAACAGAAAAACCCAAAAACCTGTATTTGTTTAAGTACTAAGAACATCCACTTGGAAAATGAGTTAAAGAAAGGGAAGGAGGGGAAAAGAGAAAAAGAACCAGACCAACTCCCTTTCTGCCGCTCTCCCGCATAGTTTAAAGGAAGCCTCCTTGCTGCAGTTCCGCAATTACCCAGAGAGACCCAATTTCACTTTCCTCCTTGGAGTAGTAATACTCACTTGGCCTGTAAAAAGAGTTCCTTGTTGAAAGGCTTATGTCCCCACTTGTTCCTTTTTCCCCAGCTGCCATGTCCACTGCCTTCAAAGTGACCTGCATGGCCACGGGGTTCAAAAGTGAAATTCAACAAGTGGTTCAGGTTGATCTTCTTAGGACCAGAGAACTGGGCAGGGCTAAACTCTGCCCGTTGAGCCTCTGCTACCTAGAGAGAATGAGAATGAATCGGGGTATTTTAGATTAGGACAACACTTAGCAATTTACAGCAGAAACCCACACAACCCTCCTCCTACACAGCTTAAAATATTAACTAAATAAAACATAGACTCAAAGCAAACAATCTTCCTAGGAGATGGTAATGCAATAAAGCCTACCCAGGAGTGAATGGGAGTGAAGAGGAGGGAAAAGAGCCTTTAACATACAATTACTTAAACTGTTTAGTCTGCTCGGCTAAGTAGCAATTAACCATTAAAGGACAAAACCCAGCACGAACTCCTCTAGCTATCTTGAAGCACAGATTTACTTACTGAATTAATCTTTAGACCTGGCAACCATCACTGGTTAGCCTACTTGTTCTTTGATTTGTTTCTGGTAAAGTGAGTCTGTGGAGCCATACTTTGGAGGTGGCTTCCAGGAAGTTACTAACTGCCCTAGGCTTCTGGATCCTGCCAGAGCCCTCTCATCTAAGATACACACCGTCATTCATTGTTAATTAAAACTGACAGAATTAGAACATGTAGGCAGACTAGTTGTGTCCAGAAATAAACCCAATCAGCAGATTCAGAAACAGTTCACAAAGTGGCAGGAAACCATATGTGAGAAATACCACTGCACACAAAGACGGAAGAAACCACGTCAAGGTGTACTTCAGTCCCCTCAGCGTTCCCAAACTGACGTGGTATAGACAGGTGCTGTAAGTCAGCCAGTGCATCTCCCCACCTCACTTTCCCCTTTAACGTTATATACACTTTGCCAGATGCTTTAAATGGCTACATACCATTACCTTATGTGGGTACACCATATTTTATTTTATTTATTTTACTTTTTTTTTTTTTAAGAGACAGGGTATCACCGTCACCTAGGCTGGAGTGCAGTGGTGCGATCACACCTCATTGTAATCTTGAAATCTTGACCTGAAGCAATCTTTCTACCTCAGCTTCCCAAAGTGCTAGAATTACAGGCATGAGTCACCATGCCCGGCCATAACCATATTTGAATGTCCTACTGTATGGCACAGATTATTTGTAGCTTTTCCACTGTAACAAAATAATACAGTGAGCTATGACTGGGCCACTGCACTCCAGCCTGGGCGACGCAGCGAGATCCTATCTCTAAAAAGATAAATAAGACAAAAAACAAAAATAATGCTGAGATAAGCACATTTTTTGACAAATCCTTTTGGACAAATATTTAGGCACTTACAGTTATTTCTTTTGAATGTACAGAAGGAATTGCTGGGTCAAAGGAAATGCAAATTTAGGGCTTTCGCTGCTTTGTCAAATTTGAAGATTTTTAGTAATCAGCACTTCCACATACATGGTGAAGAATCTAAACAGCACAAAACCGGGCCTACGGTAAAAGGCAGTTTCTATTGCAGAGGCGATGAATATACCCTCAGATATTCTACACCATGATTCTTCTACACATGTAGAATCATGGTATATGACTTTAAAAATAAAAACAAAGCTGGGAATGGTGGCTCATGCCTGTGGTCCCAGCTACTCAGGAGGCTGAGGCAGGACAATCACCTGAGCCCAGAAGTTCCAGGTTATAGTACACCATGATAGCACCTGTGAATAGCTACTGCACTTCGGCCTGAGCAACACAGTGCAACCCCATCTCTAAAAATATAAATAAAAATTTTAAATTAGAAAAAATAAAAATACAACCAGTGGCAGACAGACAATTTCCTTTTTATTAACAAAAGATCTTGGATATAAGCCCATACTGTTTATGTAAGTCACCACAGGAAGCCAGAAACTTCCAGGTCATCCCTTATGTCTCATCTTCATATAACTCTGGTCTCCCCTAATCAGACAGTCTTTCAACTGCATGCCCCAAACTTACATCTAAGAGCTTCTGCTAAGTCAGCAAAATCCTCCATTCTCAACCTTCTGCCTTCACCTTGTCCTAGCTGGCCCACTGTCGCTCTCTACAACACCCCCGCCATCATTCCTGATTATCCTCCTAATATGCTAACTTCTCAGTTCCTTGACCTCCTCTCTTCCCATCAGCTTGCTCCCCATCTCAGCCACCCACTCCTACAGGTGTACCTTCTAGAGCTGTGATGTCCAATACAGCAATCGCTAGCTAGATGTGTCCTGAGCACTTGAAATGTGGCCTGTGCCATGAGGTAAAATTACATTTTAGATATAATGGGTTAAATATATTAAAGTTAACTTCATTTGTTTCTTTTTTTTTTTTCTAATGTGGGAACTAGGAAACTTTAACTGCACATGTGGCTTGCTTTTCTATTAGACAGCATTGCTCTATAGTCTAGACCATGCTGGTAACAATCACACATCTTCCACCATCTTAACTTTGAGCATCCTACTGGCCAACCAGGAATTCTCTTCCTTCTCAGGTTTAGTCTGATTCCAACAATTCTCTACCTGCTAGGATCTCCAAACAAGTAATCCAACCCCCCACATTTGCCTTAGATCCTGTGGGTGATCACCCCTTCTTTATTTGTCTGCTGTATTCACCTGGCAAAACCTTCCCCTAATTAAACTCTTTGTCTATTCCACACAGCCCCAGAGCAGATAAACATGGCTAAAAACGACCATACCAGTAGACCCTCACGCTGCCTGTAGTACTGCAATCCTATTATACTGCCACAATCCATTCTTTCTTTCCTAGGCAGCCCCTTCATTCCTCAAGCTTCCAAACCTCCTCTCGGTTCACTTTATATATTTCACTAAGAAAATAAGAACAATCAGAAAAGAACTCCAACGCCCCCTCACCACCACCACCACATCATCCTCTTATTACGGAGAACAAGCGGGCAAAGCTCCTACCTAAGCCAAATGCTCCACTTCTGCACTAGATCAAGAACACAAGGACAGGCCGGGCGCAGTGGCTCACTCCTGTAATCCTAGCACTCTGGGAGGCCGAGGCGGGCGGATCGTTCTGAGCTCAGGAGTTCGAGACCAGCCTGAGCAAGAGCAAGACCCCGTCTCTACCAAAAATACAAAGAAAATTAATTGGACAGCTAAAAATATGTATAGAAAAAATTAGCCGGGCACGGTGGCACATGCCTGTAATCCCAGCTACTCGGGAGGCTGAGACAGTAGGATTGCTCGAGCCCAGGAGTTTGAGGTTGCTGTGAGCTAGGCTGACGCCGCGGCACTCGCCCCAGGCAAGAGAGTGAGACTCTGTCTCAAAAAAAAAAAGAACACAAGGACACTGTTCAGCAATTCCTCCCCTTTCCCCTGAATCACTTTTCTCCTCTCACCAGAACCATCCCATTGGCAGAGACATGCTGTAATTTCCCTAATCTTAAAATATCTCTTGACTTCATGTTCCCTTCAAGCTGCTGCTGCCACACATCTGTGCTCCCCTTTGGAGCAAAGCCACTAGAAAGTACTGTCTACACTTGCTGTTGGTTCTTCCCATCCTCCCATTCTCGAGTCTTTGCCAACCAAGATTTTGCCCCCACCACTCCAAAGAACTCAAGGCCAACCACCTACTTCACATTTTCAAATCTGTCAATTTTCAATCCTATTCTTACTCAGACCATTATCAGCACTTGACAAAACTGATCACCTTCTCCAGTGGTTTTCAGTTCTCTTCTTCCTCCCTCACTGACCGCTCTGCTCCACCTCTTTTGCTAGCTCCTTATCCTGGCTTGTGGGTTCAGTTCTTGAACCTAATCCGTTTTTGTAACACTCACTCTCTCCTTAATGATCTATATCACTTAGTTCCATAACTTTAAGCAACTATATGCTGACAGCTCTCTAGCTTAGGTCTTCTCCTTAAACTCTAGATTCATACTTAACTGCCTACCTCTACTTAGATACCTAATAGGCATTTCAATGCAAATATAACATTTCCAAGCTGAAGTTCTTTATTTCAACCCCCATCTACCCCACCCAAAACAAAAACTCTATACTCCTTTTGAAACCTTCCCTGTTCTAGCAAAAAGTACCCATTGGGCTCATGCCAAAAACATTACTCATCCTTTTCTCTACTCAGACCCCACATCTAATAAATCAAAAAACCTTGTTGGCTCTACCTTTAAGTAGTATCCCAAATCTGACTGCCTTTCACCACCCCCACCACTATTGCCCTCTTTCAAACCTTCCATCACTCTCACCAAGAATACTATCACGGCCTCCTAACCAGTCTCCCTGCTTCCACTCCCCACCTTAAGACTCCAAGTCAGATTACCTTTTTTTTTTTTTTTTTTTTTTGAGATAGAGTCTTGCCCTGTCCCCTGGACTAGAGTGCAGTGTCATCATCATAGCTCACTGTAACCTCAAACTCCAGGGCTCAAGCGATCCTCCTGCCTCAGCCTCCCAAGTAGCTGGGACTACAGGCATGTGCCACCATGCCTGGCCAATTTTTCTACTTTTGGTAGAGACAGGGTCTCGCTCTTGCTCAGGCTGGTCTCGAACTTCTGACCTCCAGCAATCCTCCCACCTTGGCCTCCCAGAGTGCTAGGATTACAGGCAGGAGCCACCATGCCTGGCTCTAAATTCTCTTCTTAAACTTCCCAATGGCTTCCCATCTCTCTGAACAAAAACCAAAGTCCTGCAAGGCCCCACATGATCTGATCCCTCTTGCCCAATCTCTGGGTTCATTTACCACCCCTCCTCCACCCAAGGCAGCCTACTTCATTACCTCAAACATACCAAACGCATTACCTCTTCCAGTCCCTTCCTCCTGCTACTCCTTCTAAGACACTCTTCCTCAAACCACATGGAGAGCTCCCCTGCTTCACTAAGATTTCTCACAAAATCCACCCCTTAGAGAAGCTTTCCTTAGCCACTTTCTAAAGCTGCATGCCTTGTTTCTATCGCTTTACCTGCCTCAGTCTACGTTTTAATTAAATAAGCATTTACCATCAGATTTATTATATACTGGCTTGTTTACTGTCTCTCCAAACTAGAATATAAGCTTCTGAAGGACAAAGACAATGTTCTGTTCAATGCTGTATTCCAAACTCCTAAATGGTATCTGGTATACAGCAGGCAAGGAGCAAATTCTTGGTGTCATGAATTAATGTCATTTTATCACCTAAATATCCAAAGGTACCTATAATTCAAGAGTGATAATAAAAGGACTATACAAATTAAGATACCCCAAATTTGCCATAATTTCTCACAATCCATGATTATGATGTCTTCTTCCTCCAAGGAAATTTTCATAACCTTCAGGGGAGGAAAGGAGGCAAAGTTCCAAACTTAGTTAATCCTCAACTACTCAAAACTGACTGCTTTGATTATCTATCCTTCTACCTCTTGCTCCCCTCCTGGGGGTGAGAGGATCAGATATCATGCTTCTTATGTTCTAGAAAGGACATTCTCAAATTCCATACCTCATCTCGTCTTCCACCATTAAAAGAAGAGCTAAAGAGTTTGCTGCTGCCACTGCCCCTTTGAGGAGGCATCTTGGTAAAAATTTTGCTTTTCTGTGAATTGGAGCGACGGGACTGGTTGCTAAAACTTTCATTTTTGGGGTAGGAAGGTTCACGTTTGCGATTGTAACGCTTGGATCCACTTGAGTTCTTTCCATCTGAAAACAAGAAACACAAAAGAATAAGGAGTGATACAATATATCCGGCCAATTGCTCTCCACCTCCCAGCAAAACTGTGTTTAACCAAGACCAAATGGGCCCTCCCACCACCTCCAAGAAACTGGGGTTTGGGTCAGAGCAATAGTGCTTTGAGCAAGAGTGCATTTTTCCTGAAATGATTAAGCCTAAGGGGTCCCTCCCTCAGAGCAAACCCAGTGTACATCAAACCACACAGATTCTCAGTTCATAATGTCTCTTTTTCACACAGCTTAACCGCTAGGCCTTAGCAGATACATTCAAAAGGCATAAAAGCAAACAGTGCTTACATATGTTCTAGAGGCCAAAAAAAGTGACAGAACAAAAGACATTGAACTCTCAAAGCTCATCGGATCACCCTGAGTTCTAGTCCTTTTTTTTTTTTTTTTTTTTTTGAGACAAAGTCTCACTCTGTTGCGCAGGCTAGAGTAAGTACCATGGTATCAGCCTAGCTCACAGCAACCTCAAACTCCTGGGCTCAAGTGATCCTTTTGCCTCAGCCTCCCAAGTGGCTGGGACTACAGGTGTGCACCACCACACGGCTAATTTTTTCCTATTCTTAGTAGAGATGGGGTCTTGCTCTTGCTCTTGCTCAGGCTGGTCTCCAAATCCTGAGCTCAAGTGATCCTCCTGCCTCAGTCTCCCAGAGTGCTAGGATTATAGATGTGAGCCACCGTGCCTGACCGAGTTCTATTCCCTTTAAAAAATATTTCCTGTTTTTCTCCAATCATACGACTACATGTTCAATTTTGAAAATGTAGAATTTAAAGTTGTCAGTACCCACATACCAACCTATTAATAGTGCTTAATTTCCTTTTAATCTCTATTTTATGTACTTGCCACACACCTTATATAAAACAAGCATAGAAGATACATCTTCTACTTGTTACTCCATGAGCATTTTCATGTACGCCTAGTCTTCAAAAACATCAATGGCTGCACTATTGCTCACCATTCACTTAAAGCATAATATAACCAATCCCCTATTCTGTACATTTAAGTGGCTTCTAATTTTTTGCTGGTTTAACAGTATTGATTATATAGATAATATATATGCATAGAGGCCTATATGATTAATTATGTCGAATTCTTAAAGTAGAATTAGATCAAGTATGGTCATTAAGCCTTTTATATATTCTCAAGTTACTTTCTAGAACTGTTACACCAATTTATTCATATTCTAACAGTACTATAATAGAGAATGTCAGCTGGGCACAGTGGCTCACACCGGTAATCCTAGCACTCTGGGAGGCCGAGGCAGGAGGATCACTTGAGCTCAGGAGTTTGAGACCAGGCTGATTCCATGGCACTCTAGCCCAGGTGACAGATCAAGACTCTGTCTCCAAAAAAAAAAAGAACGTCTAGTGTACTACACTTGCTAATATTGACTTGAATAAAAGTTGTTCAATTGAAGGGTCAAAATGGTTCTCATTTTAAATTTGAATTTCTCTGATAACTATCAACAGATACTTTTTCAGCTTCACCATTTGTATTTTATGTAAACAGCCTACTTGGATTTTTGCCCCATTTTTTTTCTACTGGGGAGCTGACCTGCATGGATTTTTTTTGTCCCAAATTGAAGAACCCTAATCAGACACATTTACGCACTAAAGTCTACCAGCTTAAAAAAAAGGGGGGTGGGGGATAAAACCTGAGAACCACATACAACTAAAAAAACTAAAAATAAGAGAGGATACCCAAACAGTCTTCGTCCAAAAAAAAGACTCAGTTATTTTCTTATCCCTTTGCTCACTGCATGCTGTCCTACTGCAATATGGAAATCTGACCAAGTCAAGTCTGCATACTAATCTAAACGGTTTTAAAAATCAAAACTTAGAATTATAATTGGGAGACTTTTTTTTTTTTTTTTTTTTTTTTGAGACAGAGTCTCACTCTCTTGCCTGGAGCGAGTGCCGTGGCATCAGCCTAGCTCACAGCAACCTCAAACTCCTGGGCTCAAGAGATCCTACTGCCTCAGCCTCCCGAGTAGCTGGGACTACAGGCATGCGCCACCATGCCCGGCTAATTTTTTCTATATATATTTTTAGCTGTCCAATTAATTTCTTTCTATTTTTGGTAGAGACGGGGTCTCGCTCTTGCTCAGGCTGGTCTCGAACTCCTGAGCTCAGGACGATCCGCCCGCCTCGGCCTCCCAGAGTGC
>RJWJ010002017.1:0-49891 GCA_004363605.1 Indri indri | reverse complement strand
AATTGGGAGACTTTTAATGAAGAAATTCATTGGGCTTAACCGCAAAGGCGGTTTACAAAGTTAGGGGATTCTAGCACAAACCCTAAAAATTACAAAGTTGGATTCTCCCCCCTCCCAGATATAGTCTTAATCTTCATGTTAAAACTATATAATTTATATAATAGGAACATGTCTGGAAAGGAAATATACCAGGCTGTTAATGACAATTATCATTACCTTTAGGATATGGAGCTATTCAGTCTTATCCTGTTACAGTGTTTCTCAATCCTGCCAGTTCATTGGAATCACCCAAATGAACTTTTAAGGGATTTATACGCTCAGACCTCACCCTCTATGATTCTGACTTAAGTAGACAAAATTATTGTTGTGTATACTTACTATCTGAGTAATTTAAAAAACTCTAAGTACTTAGAAGAAATTATTTCCAGACATGTAAGATCACCAACTCTTCTTACAGCAGATTAAATAAGCTGAAGGTGAAGCAAAGCTTCAGAAAAAAGGAAATGCGAGTTAACAAATCAGAGTCCAAATTTTGAAAGCAATCACCCCACACTCACAGTTTATCAACCTCATGGGATAAATGCGAGAGGTGTCATCCTCTACACACCTGACCAACTACAACCTGGAGTCAAGTTAATACTCACGTGAAATGGCAGCAGTGTGAACAGAACAGACAGTCGCAGAAACACAGCCAGGCTAGGTACACTAGCAGTTACCCCTAAATCCCAGTCAGGGACAGTGACCAGAGTTTAATCCGAAGTTAGAACTTAAGAAGTAGACTTTTACCTACTACTTCAGTTAGCAACAGTTAACGTCAAACACGGCACCAGTATTAACAATTAGAATGTGAAGCTTCAGATCTCGTATACATTTTGCGTTGCCCTCAATCCATGGTACCAGTTTATAAGATTTCAAGTAAATGGACAGTTCAGGGAATACAAAACCCCAGCTAACTCTTTACCAAGGAAAACTACCTCGGCCACATTTTCCTGTGTAGCTCTGACTTCCTTAACCCCATTCCCTATCACCGCATCAGAACTCATGAGGTCTTATTAGGATAGGTATATAAAGAAAACACACATTCGCCAAACCTCATTATCCGAGACTGTCTCAGATGATCCTGGGACCCTAACTGTTTGACCCTAACTGTTGCTTTCAAGACAGGAGCCTCATAGTTTGCACAGATTTAGGTAAGGCCAGATTCTACACTGCAAGGGCTTAAGAAAGTAAACCGACCCTCAGAGAAAAAGGGCTGTCTTCATTTCTTCACTTATTACCACACCGGCAAGGAAATAGTTTCATAATGCTTACAGAACTGCTCCACGACGGACAATGAATGCTCACTTCTAAAACCAATTACAGGCCAAGCGCAGTGGCTCACGCCTGTAATCCTGCTACTCGGGAGGCTGAGGCAGGGAGCTCAAACTCACTTGAGCCCTGGAGTTTGAGATTGCAGGGCAACCCCAGAGCAACAGAGAGAGTCTCTCGAATAAATAAACAAACAGATTACAAATGATCACATAATGATTCGCTATGTAACTGCTAAAAATCAACTCCCTCCTCTTGCCTTCCACTTACCTAAGGGTATGAAGTCAGACATCTCAAGTGAGAAACTGGCTCTTATCTCTAGACCCAGGCAACAGGCAGCCAAAGACTGAAGGGACTGTCAGGCCTGGGACCCAGAGATAAAATTCGGAGTACTAGAGTACTATTTTTGAGATGTTTTGTGGACAACTTGCCAGGATATACATGTGAATAACTCAGGGATAGAATTCTTCCTCCTTTTCTCTGATAGGAACAATGAGATGATCCACCTTAGATTTTGGCAAACAAAAAGTCAAGCTCCTCGGAGAAACATTCTATGGTGAAGTTTTAAATCTCAGAGTGGTGGTTTTCAATCCTGGCTGCACATCAGAATCACTTACACAAACTTTTAAAAATATAGATGCCCAGGACCCAAGGACTCAATCTAGACTTGAAGAATCACAAAGAACTGCTAGGAAAGGGGTCCCACATCCCCATTTTTTAAAAAGGTCCTCAGGAGATTCTAAAGCACAGCCAGAGCTGAGAACAACTGCCAAGAACTGCTGTCAAGACACATTCCAAAATGGATAAGACCATTAGTTAAATGGCTCAGATCCAGAACTCAGGATCCCACAGTTAACAAATAAAAGACTTAAAAACTTAATCCAGCTTCTCCAGTTGTTCCACATTTCCCTAACAAAAAGGTCTCTACCAAGTAACAGCAGGCCTATCTCAGCCTCTTCACCCTTTACCAACTAAGGGCGGTAAATTTTTCACAGTTAAATTACTTGGCATCATCAACATTTCTAACTCTAGTTCTGACAGATGGCACAGCCTAGAGGTCAGAATACCAGCCAGGAAGTTTCTGTTGCTGATTCATGCTGTAATCACAAGCAAGTTGCTTACCCATCGTCCAGAGTGGTTAACTAGCACCTCTGGAGGGGCAACATATGGCCTTACTACTGACAACAGACTGAATCCAGCTGAAATTAGTAATTCTGAATGAAAGGAAGAGAGAGGTGGTATCACGAAGGATGCATATGCCGGTAAGTTACCTGCATGCTAAGTGAATTTATTATACAAAGTGTACTTATAAATATTGCCTAGGACTTCATAAAAATTTACGTGCACAAATCACTAACACATCTAAGCCTCTGTTTTCTTGTCTGTAAAACAGGGCTAATACTCTACCATCCTTCCTCACAGATTATGAGGATTAAGAAAGCTATGTAAAATGCCTACCACAGCGGCTGGCACACAGTTGCTATGATTTGAAAGCCTTTTATGAAAAAATCCAAATCCTTCTTGTCAAGAGCACCCACTAGACTTCCAAAAAAGCCATATAAACCACGGACTCCAAAATTTTTTTTAACTTTTCTAAGTGGTTTTACTGAAGGCTCCGAATCAAAGCCACTAAAACCTCCAGGTCCATTTACATCTCAGACATTCTTCAAGGCAGATTACCATTAGTAACCTGGCTTCTGGTACTGGAATAACAGGAAGTGTCAGGACAGTGCTTCATACCACCAACCTCAAAATAACTGCTTCATAATACCTGACCTTCCCTTAACCTCCACGGCCAGTACCATCCGCCCAGGGGGATGGGGCAAGAGCCTGGCTCCTGGCCAGGGTCCGCTGTTTGCCCATAAACTGACTAGCCTTCTTTCTCAGGTCTTTTTACTTTATTTGCTCTTTCTAAATAAATGACTTTCCCCACTTCCTAACCCACCTCTCTCCTCTGGGCTATATTCATGGGATATTCACCTCTGAACGTTCTGAGAACTGCATCTTAGCCCTGCTGGAACGAAGCTGTGGAATACAACCAAGAAAAGGAATGTAAATGCCTGAAGCAATCAGCCAAGGCACAGAACCTGCGGTATGCTACTCTGGCCAGAAAGATCAAGAAAATCCCAGTAGCCAAATTCACCTATTTCCAGTGTACAAATGAAAGGCAAACTTAAGGCAGCTACAGGCAGGAAGACGCAAGTGTACCAATTATGTAGCTAGGAAGCAAATACCCATTTATGACACTGTTTAGAGAATAGACACCAGAGGGGTTTGTTTCTCATGTGAGGTAGCAAATGGAGAAAAAAGGAGTTAAATATTTAAATATTGAAAAACATTTTTCCTAGACAAAAGACAAACAATGTCTTTTCACCTCACCCTTCTTCTGAAATTCAAGAGGTCCTTGCAACAATTTCCAGTACAATCAAGAAATACTGTAGAAACCTCTTTATAGAATTATGCGCCTGAGTCTACCCTTTTGTTACAGTAACCATCTCATCTTGAAGTCACTGTATCAAAGTTCCTGAACATCTGTCCTGGCAGCACTGGTCTTAGCTCTAACGTTAGAGTAACATACACTACGCTTTAGTTCAACTTTAAAAATTAGCCAATAACCAGAGTTTCCTAATCTTTTCATCCCCACCTACTCTGTCTTTTAATTTGTTCCCAAACGCAAGTAGTTCCTAAATGCAAGCAGTGCATTATAGTTGACGAAGAGGTATTTAGCTACAAGCCCCTCCTTCCTTGCTAAGGGAGTATGCTTAGCAGAAGCCAGAAAAGTAGGCACTGGGAAGGGCAAACATGGTCAAGCTTTCTAACAAACACTGAACAAAAAATAACGCTACCTGAGGGCACACTTGTATATTCATAAAACCTAACGAAAGGTCTTTTACTTAAGTTTTTATTTCCTTCCTCAGAAGTTTTCAATTAAGAAGGTAAACAAGTGTTTTAAGCATTCTGAATGAACCCAACAATTAAAATTTATTCTATACACATCTGTCCCGGAATGTTAACAATGACAAATATTTGCTTTGGTCAAACTACAACAGAATTCTGTATCATCTAATTGGTCAATCAGAGTTAGTTCTATTAATCAACATATTCAAAGTCAAGCACATAGGAGTAAAATGCCTTAAATACTTCAGATTTTTGTTGTTTTGTTTTGGTTGTTACAAGCTTTCACCAACTGCTCACTAAGGAACAAACTTAAGGCATTTATTGCAGCTAACTCATGAGTTATGTTAGTGGCTTAAAGAGGAGCCCCAGAAAAATTGGAGTTGGAGAACCAAATCCTGCACATCTGGGAATAGAGTGCAAAAGTAAACTTACTCACCAACTACTTTGAGAAATATTCAGGCCACTCTAAACTAGTTCCAACGCTAGCCAACAGGACTGGTTATCTTATCTTTAGAGGGATCTTTGATAAAGCTACACATATGCAAAACCCCAAAATTAGTCTACATACTACTACTAACATAGCCTCAGAGCCCACGCTACAACTTGTCTCCACCCGACTTCCATAAGTAATCTCCTTAAGTCCCCAACATACCAAGTAAACACATCTGCCATATCCGCCAGATAAACTCTGAACAAGTCAGTAAGCCTTACAGCTGTTTTTGTTTCGGTTAAGTCAGCCTTGCAGTTGTTTAATCTTGAAAAGTTTTAAACAACTGGACCTCCACATTTAGGGACTCCAAATATTTCCCTCTCTGCCACACACCCCTACTTTCACTGAAAACACCTTCCTATTACTGCTAATATAACTGAAATACAAACAGCAGAGATTTATACACAGACTTGAGAACTCTGGACTCTAGACTCCACCAACGCCTAACATCCCACCTTCTCAACTTGTTCCTTCTTTAAACATGAACAATTTCACCTCCATAGACAGGTAGTAGATAGGCTGGAATAGTGGTAACAGAAGGAAAAGCTCCGCCTAGTACTTGGAGCATAGTAAGCTCTCAACTAAAGTAGCTATCACCATTATGTTCATAATTTGATATTAAGAGACATGATCATAGAAAATGACAGAATCTTCCCTGTTAAAGGATAATACTGTAGCCTAACACACAAAAATAGGCACTATGTGGTTTTGGTGCATAATAGATGTCAGGTACTTAGTTCTTAGGCTGGAGTGCTGCGCTGTCATTGTAGCTCCCTGCAACTTCGAACTCCTGGGCTCAAGCGATCCCCCCACCTCGGTCTCCCCAGTAGCTGCGACTACAAGCACATGACACCACGCGTGGCTAATTTTTCTATTGTTTGTAGAGACGGGGTCTTGCTCTTGCTCAGGCTGGTCTCGAACTCCCGAGCTCAAGCACTCCTCTGGCCTCAGCCTCCCAGAGTGCTAGGATGACAGCTGTGAGCCACCCCGCCTGGCCCCATTTCCTTTTTTGAAGTTTATTTAATTCTATTACCTCCACCTTTACAGGTAAAGAAACTTTAGATACTCACTCAAGGTCTGACAAACTGTGGGGCCCAAAAAGACTGAATCCACTGTCTAAATTCTTAACCACTATGCCACACTGAACAAAGTCATTCAAGGATGAGTCCTCTTCAACAGTGGAATGGATCTGGGGCCCAGTTATTAAATCTGAGATTTGAGTTTGTAAAGTCCCTGGGCCCCACCCCCTCGGTTTAAACCTGAACACTATCCAGTGCTAATTCAACATTAAAGGGTAAAAGAACTTAGTGGTTTTAGGAGCGTGGACTGATGAGTCAGACAAACCAGGTCTTAAGGCCTGCTGTGAGGCACATACTAGCTGGGTGACCTTACCCTTTCTGAACCTCACTTTCCTCACCTGCAAAATGGGGATAAAAACAGCATCTATTTCTCGGAGCTGTTTTTGAGCATTAGTGTAAATGACCCGCGTAAACCACGCATTACAGCACTCATTAACTTAATTGTAAATAATGGGAGCCATGGAAAAGGAGAGGTAGGAACTATAGTAGAAAGCGTAGCTTGTCCTTGGGTAACCCAGCAGACTACAGAGCAAGGATTCCCCCTAGCCGAAGGGGGGGCAGTCGCCCCGAGCCCACTGCCGTGGGCCCGCCCCTTACCGCTCTTGGGTTTAGACTCGCCGGCTGGCCCCGCCGAGGCGGAGCGGGGCGGCTGTTGCCCTTTGCTGCTGCCCGAAGAGGCGGAGGAGCTGCTGGAGCCGCTGTTTTTGTCCATGTCGGAGGCGGTGGCGGCGGCGCTGGGGGAGCTCTGCGGCATCAACGGGGGCCTCGGCGGCGACGGCGGTCGGAGCGGAGCGGGCGCGGCGGGGACCCAGGCTCATGGCGTTCGGGGCCGGCGGGGGTCGGCGGCGGCAGCGGTTCTCGGCCTTCATGGCGACATTTTTCCTTGTTTCCTTCCTTGGCTTCTCAAAATGGGAGGAGAAGCGGCAGGCGGGGCTGTCGAGCCCAGCGGCTTCGGTGACCGAGAAGGAGGAGGAGGCCGGAGCTCTGGGGTCCGGGCCGGGCCTGGCGGGGCGGAGGCTGCGGGGGAAGGGGAAGCGAGGGAGGGTGCGCGAGCCCCGCCGGCCGGCCGGACACGCTCTCCCGCCGAGGGGCAAGGGAGAGGGCTGGTTGTCTTGGTGTCGGGGACAGGTGTCTCCGACACAGCGACCGACACTCGCCTCTAGGCCGAGGCTGAGCTGCTCCGGGAATGGCGACGAGTCGCCAAACAGCATCTCGAAGAACCCGGATGGAGTATATATAGTGGGAGAGGTGGCAGTGAGGCACTCTGGGAAATGTAGTTTTTGTTTACATCCGGGTCTACTAGGTTTTATTCTCCACGCCCTCTCCGCACCCCCCACCCCCACTGTGAGGGCACTCGGGATAATGGGACCTGTAGTTCTCGCCAAGTCTAGGTTTTTGTCTTAGTACACTAACATATAACTTAGCCAAGCATTGAAATACCTGTGGAACTCCTTTATAGATTCGTTGTTTGATTTGTGGTTCTTATTCTAACATTAATATTTACTGATTTATGGCCATTATTCTCTCATGTTAGCAATGATAGCATTAATAATGACAATACCTTGCATTTAATATTACTTCACAGCACTTCCTCATACATTTATATATATATATAAACAGGGTTGTGCCCAAGAGTGCAATGTCTATTCACAGGCTGGCTCATGATGCACTACAGGCTTGAACTCTTGGGCTCACGCAATCCTCCCGCCTCAACCTCCGGAGTAGCTGGGACTATAAGCATCTGCCACGGCGCCTGCCTCACAATATTTCGTTTCGTTGTTAAGTGATTTATTAACATAAATTGTTTCATTGCAAATAGTAGTTATCATTGAGTGCTGTGCTGTGTAAAAAAACAAAAATTACAACAAATTTACTGTAAAGATCTTCATTGGCTTTTATTTTTTAATAGCGTGAGTGTTCTGATGAACTGAGCAGAGGAGTTTGGTTTTAAAGACAGAAAAGAGCTTATGAAAGAAAAAAAAAGTGGTCATTTCAAAGTTACTTTTCTTGTAAAGATCGAAGCAGAGGGGACATCTTATCATCTTGGCTAAAACTGGCCTGTTTGAGAATTTTGCTGTTATATCTCTCCCAATTTCTCTGAAGTTTGGATAAACAACTTAGTTTCAGCTTGGTTGGTGGAACGTAACCATGAGTAACTCCATTTTGCTTTGGTTTGTTGGGCCTAGTGCAGGAGCTCAGTCCAAACTAATGGCCTCCTATAAATTTTATTTATCAGCTGTTAACATGGATTATCACGTTTGATCTTCATAATAACTAAATTTTAAACTGGACATGGTGGCATGGACCTGTAATCCCAGCTACTCTGGGGAGACTGATAAGGGAGGATCACTTGAGTCCAGGAGTTTGAATCCAGCCTGGGCAATATAGCAAAACCCTATCTCTAAATTAATTAATTAATTAATTTTAAAGATAAGAAAACACTCTCAAAAAGTTTAGATAATTTACCCATGTTCACATAGCTAATAAGTGATGTTCTCAACTACCTATGAGATAAGCAGTTCCCCATTTTACAGATACAGACACTGAGACTTAGAAAAATCACATATGTGATTTACAGATACAGACACTGAGACTTTGAAAATCACATTATATCCATTTGTATTTGAGAAAATTACAAATGATTCCCTTCCACTCCTAATAGTTTTAGAATCAAAGGATCACATGCACACACTGTTAAAGAAATGAACAAATAATGCTTCTCGATTAGATTAACTTTAGGTAGAAACCTACTATGTGCCAAGCACTATGCCAAGTACAGTAAGATTGAGGCCTTTAACATACTCATAGTGTCCTAGGTTATAAAGTTAAGCAAATAAGAAACCACAATGCAAGAGTGTAATAAGGGTTACAACTACAAAATGCTGACCAAATCAAGAGACTACGAGAGAAGTAAAAACAGTTGAGAGGGGTAAAGGACTTCCCACAGGTGCTGTCACTTGAGCTGCACCTAGAAAAAAAATCACTAATTGGGCCCTTCTTGGATCCTTATTAATCATCCCATGGTCTTTAAGACATGAGTAAGTGTATATGAATAAATCACTTTCTTGGAATTAACAATTTGAACTGGGATAAAGGAAGCTAGATACTAATTTCATGGTTTAAATTTCCTTAAAATGCCCTTCATCAGTCTTTGCCCTGCTTTACCTTTTACTGTCTCCCCCGCCACACACACACACATCATATGAAATAAGAGAAGAGCTACATACTGTTGGTCTGGAAACTTAATTTGATGTCCCAAAGGAGCAGCCCCAAATCCTGAGGTCCATTCTTATGTATAACTAGATGTGGAAGATATATTAAGATTCCTTGATGAACCTTTATTTCCTTTAATAAAAACATGAGAACTCTGAGTATATGCGTGAATCATTTCTTCCTCCTATCATTCTTAAAAGAGAAAGAGAAATTCCAGTGCAGTATTTCCCAAATGGGAGCAGTACGTGTCCATCTGTCAGGCTATATTAAACCAGAAGAGACTTTTCATTTCAAAATAGTTTCTCCTATTGGTGCTTTCTCCTTGTGAAATATTTACAGGAAACATACATTTAAATGGGAATTAAAGCAGAAACAGGCTGGGCACGGTGGCTCGCGTCTGTAATCCTAGCACTCTGGGAGGCTGAGGCGGGAGGATACTTTGAGCTCAGGAGTTCAAGACCAGCCTGAGCAAGAGCGAGATTCCGTCTCTGCTAAAAATAGAAAAATTAGCCTGACGTCCTGGCGCACGCCCATAATCCCAGCTACTTGGGAGGCTGAGGCAGGAGGATCGCTTTGAGCCCAGGAGTTTGAGGTTGCCGTGAGCTAGGCTGACGCCACGGCACTCTAGCCTGGGCAACAGAGCGAGACTCTAAAAAAAAAAAAAAAAAGCAGAAACATACAGCAACACAAGCAAAACTTTCGTTGGCACAAGACAGTCTACATTAACCTTTCCATAAAAAAAAGATTGAAAATCTGGGGTTGAAGTAAAACACCCATGCCAGCTGGAGCTAGAAATGTAGCTTTGTGTCAGCAGGGGACAAAGCTTGAGTCGTGTTTGGTTCTGGCTTGCTAAATGTATACCAGAGCTTTGGTTCCTATTTATGAAGTTCCTAGGTTCATAAAATGGACAGAGCAAAGAACAGTTTTCCTATGTTTATTTTTCCAGAGTAGTCTAGCGTGTTTCTCAAGAATGGTCTGCAAATCCCTTGCATGAGAATCACCAGAGAAGTTTGTTCAAATAAAAAGTCCAGGGATACATACCAGATTTACGGACTCAAAATCTCTGGTAATGGGGGGCCCAGGAATCTGCATGTTAAAGATCAAACCAGGTGATTACCCTGCACAACAAAGTTTACAGGAATCTACCCCGTGATATTGGCGTTTTAAGTACACCATGCCTCAGTTTCCCCCTTCCGCACCAGAAAACAAAAGTTACTCGATATTTTGCAAGTTAGTACTGGTATTACTGGTTGCCAGGATGCAGAGACTTGGCCACTGAGAGGTGACTGGGGGCTTCCTTTAAGTCCCCTCATTCCTGGTGAATTCTAAATTCAGTTTGAGAAGAGAGAGGAAGGGATTTCGGGAACTCAAAGACTAAATAGTCTTTGGATCCTAGAGACTACGCGTAGCTCCTTAACATCAGGTTTCAGGGCGCATTCGGTTAATACTGTCTCCTGCCAGCCGCCGTAGTCCGTCTGGTGACGCCTGCGCCGTACTCTCTGGCCGCTGTCCTCCGATTGTCAAGATGGCGGCCCCCAGGAGCTGCGCTCTATGGAGCTACTGCGGCCGTGGATGGTCGCGGGCAATGCGGGGCCGCCAGCTCCCTGGGCTTCGTAGCTCCTGGCCCCGGGGTCCACTGGGTGTGCGGCTCTTGTCCCAAGAGAAACCGACCACGGAAACGCACTTCGGGTTTGAGACTGTGTCGGAGGAGGAGAAGGGGGGCAAAGGTGAAAAGGGCGAGAGGGCGGATGGAGGGATCCGATTGTCCGCGATCTAGTTTCTTCTGCCCAACTGAGGATTGATTTAACAGCCGGTTAGCTCCGATGCTGTTGTCTGTGCAGTCGTGATGTCCAAGGAGTCCCACCTGCCTGACCCAGAAGAGTTTACACGGCCCCTCTTTTTAAGCAGAGTAATTACCCCGCCAATTGAGCGTGTATGATGTGCCAGGCGCCGTACAGACGTTATTTCCAATTCTGACTTTAACTTTCCAGTGGTGGATATTGTTATCCGCGTATCACACGTGAGGAAATTGAGACTTAGAGGTTAAGCAAGGTTGCCCAATTTAACATAGCTATTACGTGGCGGAACAAGTAGTCCATCCCAGTTTAGCCTGACTCCAAAGCCCATGTTGTTAATCTCTTGCTAAAGAGAGAGGTTATTTTTTATAGAAAGAAAGAAGGGAACTGTCTTCTCTGTGCCTCAGCTTCCAGATTTACCAAATAGGAATACTAGTAACCCTTCTCCTAGAGTTCTTGTGAGGATTAGATTACTTGCATGAAAGCACTTTGAACAGTGCCTGGCACTTAGTAATTGCTCAATAAATGCTAGATATTTTTGAGCAGTTTCTTTTTGTCAGCACTGTGCCACAGACAT
This sequence comes from Indri indri, assembly GCA_004363605.1. NCBI lineage: Eukaryota > Metazoa > Chordata > Mammalia > Primates > Indriidae > Indri > Indri indri. The sequence goes on along the minus strand of RJWJ010002017.1, from coordinate 38,530 downwards.
GGGAAAGGAAAAGGACTGTTTTTAACTCCTTCTGTACCATTTATAATGAGGAAGGCATTATGCCCATTTTACAGATGGATAAGGCGAGGCTCTGAGAGGTTCCTTTACTGGGTTCACCCACGAAATAAGAGAAAGAACCCATGGTGAAATTTCCCATCTCTTTAGAGACTACCTTGGGTATTAGCTTCCATGTCAACATTGCTAACTACATAGCTCTACTGTAACTCTTTGAACATTGAATTTAAATTACTATTTATTTCACAGGACTATGAATGCCCAGAAAGCTGGGACAGTGGCTCATTCATTTCTATTTCCTCAGTGCCTGATGCACATTAGGAACTTGATAACTGTTTATGGAGTGAAATAGTGGAGCCAAGTACGATAAAAGCAAGCATTTATTGAGGGTCTGAAACTTTTTAAAATACTTCACATTAATTTTTATAAATACAACCCTGTGAGGGTAGGAACTATTAGCCTGGTTTTACAAATGAAGAAACTGTGAAACAAAGATATTAAGTCACTTGCCCAATACTCTCCTAATAAGTGGCAGAGCTAAGATTTGAATTCAGGTGGGTTGCTGCCAAAGCATGTACTCTTACCCAGTATTTAATAACAATAATAATGCCTAACTTCTGCATTGTGCTTTACAATGTGTAATCAACATTTCACACAATGACAAGCAGGGGAGGAGTTACCAACTGAGCGAAATGTGGATTCCAGATTGGGAACTGAGATTGCAGTACAGGCAGCCCTTGCTTTGCACAGTAATGCAAAACTGTAAAAATGACCACGAAAGCTGAAATCATGTACAGTGATCTTAATAATCAATAGAAACAAATTACAATTGTTCCATGACCTTTAAAAATAATTGACCGTCAAAAATTCTCTGTCCGGCCAGGCGCGGTGGCTCACGCCTGTAATCCTAGCACTCTGGGAGGCCGAAGCGGGCGGATTGTTTGAGCTCAAGAGTTCGAGACCAGCCTGAGCAAGAGCGAGACCCCATCTCTACTAAAAATAGAAAGAAATTAACTGGACAACTAACAATATATAGAAAAATTAGCCGGGCATGGTGACGCATGCCTGTAGTCCCAGCTACTCGGGAGTCTGAGGCAGGAGGATCACTTGAGCCCAGGAGTTTGAGATTGCTGTGAGCTGGGCTGACACCACGGCACTCTAGCCTGGGCAACAGAGTGAGACTCTGTCTCAAAGAAATTATCTGTCAGTTATAAATTTATAGGAATGTGAAAGAAATTTGTACTATAGCTAATATGTATTACATTGTAATTGTAAATTATATTTGATTTTAATTAATGTAATTAAAATTTTTAAGATTTTAAAATTTAAGCTTAAATTTTTAAAATTAAACAATAACTCTAATAAAAAATTAGAAACATTGAGAATTAAATTGTTTTTTTTCTTTGTAGAAAATTTACCAAGAGTAGTTTGAACACTGTTTGCTACCTTTTTGTCATAGAAGTTACAACAGGGAGTGAGCATCTTTTCTATGCCTTGGCAAATTGCCATATTCTTGTCTAAATTTTTATCAACTTCTAACGTTTTATCCTTTGCACTTTCAGTGTCATGAAATATCTCCAAGAATTTTTTTTTTTTTTTTTTTTGAGACAGAGTCTCACCGCGCCCGGCCTCTAAGAATTTCTAGAATGTGAAATTTTTTGCTGGCATCGCTTCCTCTAGGACATCTTCAACCTTTTTGTCACAACCACATTTCTCATTTATGTCAGTAAGTTCATCTTCACCAAGTTCCTCTGCCTGTGTATGTAGAGTCTGTCCAGTGGCAGCACTGTAGCATTCCTACCGTCATCTGTTTCTCCTCTAACTCTACTGATATTCTATTAGAATTTCACTTTACCGCACTTTTCATTTTTGTTGCCCAATTTTCTCTTTCATTTATCCAGTTATGCCACATGGGTTTATCACCGAGAGATAAGGAGGCAGCATAATTACATGCTTTGCTGTCTGCATGTAAACTCAGTAACTGATACACACTGACCAGCCGCCTACAGCCTTTGAAAGAAGTGACATGACTGGTCACTGATCATGCTACGTGTGTGTTATTTACATAGGGATTTGTGGACTGAAGAGCTACTAGTGAAGTTTGTACCTTATGCAATTATTCACAGTTAATATACCACTATATTTGAATGGTGATGTTGAGGGGAGGATGTTATTTAACTAAACCTCAATAACTGAAATTCATGCGTATCAGAACCATGCAAAGCAAGGACTATTTATTTATTTGAGACAGGGTCTCACTATGTTGTCCAGCCTGGAGTACAGGGGCTATTTGTAGGCATAATCGTAGCACACTGCAGCTTTGAACTCTTGGGCTCTAGCTATCCTCCCGTTTCAGACTCCTGAGTAGCTGGGACTACAGGGGCATGCCACTGTGCCTAGCTAGTAAGGACTGTTTATACTCAGTGGGTTGAGACTTAGTGTCCCTCAGATACTCCAAAAGATGTTCAGTTGAAAAAAGCAAGCTTGGAGATCCCAAGGCTGAGAATAGGCATCCAAGATTCAGTTAAAGAGGGACTCTGTAGTCTGATTCAGCAGAGGACAGTCATGTTTTAGATCTATGCAGCACTTTTCATCTAAGGAACTCAAAGCATATCCCATTTATTATCTAATTCAGCCCTTATGGCAGGGAGGTAGGGAGCTGGCACTGACATATTCATCTTATGGGCAGAGAAATTGAGGTGCAAAGAAGTTAAATATAGCTTTAAGAAGAAACTGTTCTGAATGTCTTGGATAAGTAGACTTTCTCCAGCTATACCAGGTTCTTTTCTTTTTTTTTTTCCAACATCACTGACGATAACTATACCAGACTCATAGTCTGTCTTGATCCTGTCGAGAAGATTCATAAGGACCCTCTATGTGTGACTTGCCCTGATTCACAGCTTGCCATCTCTCTGCCCACCAAATTGTACCTGAGGTTCTCAGTGATGCAGGCAGAGATGAACTATGGTCTTCCCATCCATTAGTCATGTGTCTTTACAATGGCTTTTGTTGTCTTTTTTTTTTTTTTTTTTGAGACAAAGTCTCACTCTCTTGCCTGGGGTGAGTGCCGTGGCGTCAGCCTAGCTCACAGCAACCTCAAACTCCTGGGCTCAAGCAATCCTACTGTCTCAGCCTCCCGAGTAGCTGGGACTACAGGCATATGCCACCATGCCCGGCTAATTTTTTCTATATATATTTTTAGCTGTCCAATCAATTTCTTTCTATTTTTGGTAGAGACGGGGTCTTGCTCTTGCTCAGGCTGGTCTCGAACTCCTGAGCTCAGAATGATCCGCCCGCCTCGGCCTCCCAGAGTGCTAGGATTACAGGCGTGAGCCACCGCGCCTGGCCTATTGTCTTTTATTATAATAAGCATGAGAAAAATTCCAATTCCCCCCACCCCATCCTCCAAGAAACAGAAACATCTATTTAGTACCAAGTATATGTACAGCATTATGACAAGGTAGTGGTTCTAGATAAAGATAACTGAGATAGACTGGGCATGATGGCCCACGCCTGTAATCCTAGCACTTTGGAAGGCCAAGGCAGGAGCATCACTTGAGGTCAGGAGTTCATGACCCGCCTGAGCAACATAGCAAGACCCCATCTCTACAAGAAATAGAAAAGTTAGCCAGGCATGGTAGTACATACCTGTAGTCCCAGCTACCTGGGAGGCTGAGGCAGGAGGATCACTTGAGCCCAGGAGGTTGAGGTTGCAGTAGACTATGATCACGCCACCACCTTCATGTCTGAGCAGCAAAGTAAGACCCTGTCTCCAAAATAAAGAGGTTGATTTTTTACATGAAGTACTTTTAAGCCTCTTTCTAAAAAGGTAATGTTAAGCTGTAGATTTGGCCATCAAACGTTATGGCTCAGCTTCTCCTTGCAAAAACAGGTAATTTCAAGGGGAAAAAAAGCTTCCTTCCATCTGGTTCCACTCAGGGATTAAAAACAACAACAACAAAAGCTTCCTTCTTTTTCATTTAGGATTTTTTCAAGTGAATCCTGTTAATAGTACAATTGTGTGTGTTTCTCCCATGTCAGTCTATCAGGTGTTTGAAAGTGTGGCGAAGAAGTATGATGTGATGAATGATATGATGAGTCTTGGTATCCATCGTGTTTGGAAGGATTTGCTACTCTGGAAGATGCGTCCAGTCCCTGGGACCCAGCTGCTTGATGTTGCTGGAGGCACAGGTAATGTCCAGTTTGATATCCTTGAGAACCGCTGAGCACCATTTATAGAAATTAGTGTCTCTTGTTGGAATGACCTAGCTCACCTACCATTAGACTGAAGATGGTAACTGAAAATCAGGATACTTTTAACTTCTGAGAAAGGTGTGTACTTTTCTTTTTGACTATTAATCAAAAGCACAGAATATCAGCTTTGTGCCTGTCAGTTTTCTAAAATACATAGGATTACAAAGTAAAAAGACCAGATTTTGACTAGCGACATTTTACCACATATATGACCATCTTATCTTCTGTGGGGGAGCATTTTATCGTATTACATAAGTTTTCCAGGCAGCTTTTTCTGCCTAATCTGCTATCATATCAGGTGTCAAAAGCTTAATTGTTTATGCATGGTCCTTTGTTACTAGTTGCACCAATGTTGTGGGTTTCTAAACTGCATCTTGGTGATGTCATTGTCCATGTTAAATTACATTAGAATAATGTAATATATAAATATAATGTCATGATGTGATAATGTATAATAATAGAATAGTATGTAATAATAAATTTCAGTAGAATAATCTCTGTATTTGAAATATGTTTACGTGTGGCTTTGTTGGTGTGGTCCTCTCCCCAAATGGAAGATCTTGCTCTGTGGAGGACAATTTAGCCAAATCTATCAAAATCTAAAATGCACATCGTCTAGGATCCCACATCTTCAATTCTGGGTATTTAACCTAAAGAAAAACTTGCACAAAGATACAGCTACAAATATGCCCATTGCATCATATTTATTAATGTTTTTAATAGTAATCGTGAAAAATTGGAAATAACCTATTTCTTCCCAATAAAAAAGAAATGGCTTTTAATTAAGATATATCCATTTTATGTAGAGCTATTTGTTTGTTTGTTTATTTTTAGAGACATGGTCTTGCTCTGTTGCCCAGGCTGAAGTATAGTGGTCTGATCATAGCTCACTTCAGCCTCTATCTCTCAGGCTCAAGCGATCCTTGTGCTTCGGCCTCCCAAGTAGCTGTGATGACTGACAGGTGTGCACCACCACAACCAGCTAATTATTTTTAATTTATTATAGAGACAGTGTCTTGCTATGTTACCTAGGCTGGTTTTGAACTCCTGGGCTCAGGCGATCCTCCCACCTCAGCCTCCCAAAGTGCTGGGATTATAAGCATGAGCCACTGTGCCTGGCCTATGTAGCTATTTAAAAGAATACGGAAAACCTGTAAGTACTGATGGAAAGGTTTTAAGGACATATTAAGTGGGAAGAAAAAGCAAATTGTGTAACAATGTATATAATATGATCCCCATTTATGTATTTAAATTTTTTAAATGAATACATGTAAATATATTGAAATATAAAAAAAGCGACTGGAGAATACCTAATTGGATGGACAGACTAGAAATACTTAAGGATATATTTCTTGCAAATGGTGTAAGAAAAACAAATACAAGGAAACAACATTATAAGGAAGGAAATGTGATTCTAGAAATCACTGGATTTGGCCTAAAGAGTATTTTCCAGGTCACAGTAATATAAACACTTGATTTGCAGCTTTTAGACCCAAACCATCAACAAAGCATGGAAGACTTAATTATAGCTATAGAACAAACAAACTGTTATCAGTCTTGACAATATCATCATAGTATATTTGATAAAAGGTTGAAGGGAGTCAAGAGATATTGACCCAGCCTGAGCAAGAGTGAGATTCTGTCTCAAAAAAATAGAAAAATTAGCTGGGCATAGTGGCACACACCTATAGTCCCAGTTACTTGGGAGGCCGAGGCATGAGGATTGCTTGAGCCCAGGAAATTGAGGTTGCAGTGAGCTATGACAAGGCCATTGCAGTCCAGCGTGGGCAACAGAGCAAGACCCTGTCACACAAATGTATATATATATGTATATATACTGTCTATAGTTGATGGAACAAGAAATAAAATATTGAACAGTTTAGTTTTTTAGTCCAGGTTCCAAAGGTATCTATGAAAAGTGGTAAACCCATTGGGAAGATAGAGGCAAGCAGAGATGCTAAGGGCAAGATTTAATTATACATTTGGTAAGTAGGAAATAGCTGTAACTGTGAAGAAATAGATGAAAGAATGGGAGAGATGGTGTTGTCAAAAGACAAAATTCCAACATATCTAGCTTAAAGATCTCAATTGGCTTTATTTGCAATTTTAAATTTGGGCAACACTTCATTCCACAAAGTAGAATAAGTGTTCTGATGCGCTGAGCAGAAGAGGTTGGCTTTACAGGCAGAGAAAAGCTAAAGAAAGCAGACAAGCGAAGAACAAAGAGGGTGTTAGTCCTTTCTTATAAGGCGAGGACAGGGAGACAGGAGACAGAATAAGAGAAAAATAACTGATTAGTTTACATCAGCCTACCTTTTTTGTGAATGGTTAAAGCAGAGGGAACTTCATTATCATGTTGATTGAACATTTAAACTGGCCCGCTTGGGAAATTGGCTGTGATCTCTTTCTCCTGACCCTAATTTTTTGGGGGGGCAGGGGAAAGAGGGGTTGTCTCAGGGGGTCTTGTTATATTGCCCACGCTGGTCTGGAACTCCTGGGCTCAAGTGATCCTCCCTCCTCAGCCTCCCAAGTAGCTGGGACTACAGGTGCCACCACACCCAGCTTCTCCTGATTTCTTCAACGTCAGGAAACTGCTTAGTTTAGATTGGGTTACTTGGAACTTTAGCATGGGTGACTGATTGCATTTTGATTTTTAGTCTTGGCAGGGGCAGGGAAATATCGCTTATAACTATATGCTCATGTCACTTTTATAAACATTGTTTTTAAATTATAAAAAAAAGACTAGCCAGGAAGAGTGGTGTGTGTTTATAGTCCCAGCCACTGTGGAGGCTGAAGCAGAAGGATCACTTGAGCCCAGGAGTTCCAGGCCAGCCTGGGCAACACGGTGAGGTTTCATCTCTTAAAAAAAAAGTTAGTGTTGAAATGAGTAGAAACTTCCATTTTCAAACACTCATCCACTCCTGTACCTTTGTTGTTCCTTTTGGTTTAGGAAATGCTATTTCTTTCTTTGTGTTTTTCTTTTCATCTGCATCTTTCCTCCTGTTGGCTTCCCACAGGTGACATTGCATTCCGGTTCCTTAATTATGTTCAGGCACAGCATCAGAGAAAGCAGAAGAGGCAGTTAAGGGCTCGGCAAAATTTATCCTGGGAAGAAATTGCCAAAAAATACCAGAATGAAGAGGATTCCTTGGGCGGTTCCCACGTCATGGTCTGTGACATCAACAAAGAAATGCTAAAGGTGGGAAGGCAGAAAGCCTTTGCTCAAGGACACAAAGCTGGTGAGTCCTTCAGAAAGGGGACACAGAGGAAATGTTTGGATGTTTATAAAATAAGCTGGAATATGTAAAATGATGAAGTGCTTTATTTTCCAGCTTTCAAAAACTTAGAGATGGGCAGGTGTTGAAGATAATTTGTGTGGCTGAGTCCGTTTATGTGGGGCTATATACATTATTTCACCAACCCATTGAGCTAGAATACCAGCCCTAGGTGACAGGGGAAATAAAGCCCAAAGAGATCAAGAATCGTACTCAAAGTCATACAGCTTTTAAGTGGCAGATCCCCAATTGGAGCAGAATGTTTAGATCTCAGCTCGTGGACCCTGAGACAGAAATTTTGCTTTCAATTTGTAGCAGCTCCAAGATGACCTCAGTGTACCATTCCCGTTCTTGAGCCATTCCATTCTATCAGCACTAGGCTGGTTTGATTGATGCAGAACTGGAGCTTGGATCTCCTGTAAAGAAAGACTTGCCTTTCAGCCACAAGGAGTACGGTTAGCTAACAGCCTCCAACTATTAGCACCAGCAGCCTCTGCCTCAGCTTTCAAGCAAGGCCAGGCTCTTTCCTGGCAGCCCCCAGCCAATGGCTGAGCACTGTGGGGCTACTAGGGGCTGGACATTTCCCAAGCAGGACGCTTTCAGCAGCCAGTCTTTGCTCCAAAGCTCCTTACTGCATAGGCTGAGGCTTTTTCAGATCTGCATGGAGGTCTTAAAGGCTTTTCCTGCTCTGTCTTCCTCTTCCTTTCATCCTCCCCAAGTGTTGACCCCCTCCCTTTTGCGTTTCTTCCTCCATCTCAGCATCTGTTTTTCAGAGGACCCAACTGATACAGTCAAAGAAACACTCATGAACAGTACTCCTCAAACTTCCCTACCACAGTAGATACCAGCAGCAGATAAGCAAGTGACTGCATGTCTCTAGGAGTCCACTGCAAGCTCAGAATGGATGATTGGGGCGCTAGCTTAAAAATGGAAATTTTAGGGCTGGGCGCGGTGGCTCACACCTATAATCCCAGCACTTTGGGAGGCTGAGGTGGGAGGATCACTTGAGGCCAGGAGTTCAAGACCAGCCTGGGCAATATAGTGAGACCCTGTGTCTACAAAAAACAAAAAAAGGTAAATTTTACATTTGGCTTTCTGTTTAATATTTTAAAATACTTGTTTCCCCCTAGTTTTTTCAAGTAAAATGAATGCTCCTGGCAGCTGCGCCCCGTTGACCCAGCTATTGAGAGCCACTGCACTGCCCTCTTCCAAGGTGGCCCGGCATTGCAGGCGGTCTCTGTGAGAGGCAGTGATATATGACAAAGAAAAGAAAGTCCCTCAGATCAACATCAGCATTTCTCTCTAACTCCTCCCCCGCCATGAGTGTCTACGGTTATTTTAGCTCAATTCTTCCTCCTCCTCCTCCTCCCACCCCTGGAAGGCGCTGCCTGGATGAACTACAGCCCACTTGGCCCCCAAGATGAACGGCTCTTTTGTTAACCATCAACACTGATGAGAAGGCAGACAGTCACTAATGTTTTTAGACAAAGGCACTATGTTTCCTTACTCCTACTGACAAGCATTTTTCCCTTCTCTCTGGTGCTTAGCCATAAAGAATGGAAAACAAAGATATTAAAATGATAGGTAACATTCCATTTCTGGAATCGTATCTTCCATGGCATAGCTTGCGCGTCAAGCTCTCGTAACCACCAAAACAAATGCATCTGCATTGGAATTATCAAGTGCCACTTAGTACAGTTTTCTTTGTCATTCCTCCTTGCTTTGTCAATCTCCAACAATAATGCCTTTGCAAAAAGCATCATGAAAAAAGGTTGAAACTGAGTAGGAGGATCCCATAAATTATTTAATGAATATAAAAGTTAATATGTAAAGACTTTTTTTATGTATAGCATGGTTATGTATTTTATTTATATTTTATACTTAGCACTTCCTCCCCAAGTGGAAGCTCTGAGGACAGGAACTTTAAAATATATATATTTTTTGGATTATAAAAGTGATATATTTGAGAGAAATTTTAGATTTTGGAAATCCAAAATTTTGTGAAAGTATTGAGAAGAGAGTAAATGTTACCCATAATTCCAACATCCAGAGATGCCTCTCGATATTTTAATTTTTCTTTCCTTTTTCCTAATCATTTTCTCTTCATAAAGCTGTGAATATCCTATATATACAATTCAGTATCCTGCTTTAATTCACTATTGTATCGAAAGATTTTTCTATGTCATTAAAAATTCCTTGAAATCATTATTTTTTCATGATATTCACCCATATGGATGTTTCATGATTCACATACCCAATTCACATAACAACCAATTGATCTTTCATTTTTTTCTTAATATTTTGCATATAGAACAATTTTGTGATACCTTTCTTTGTAATTTTTGCATGCATTTGTTAATTTTTTTTAAAAAAGCAGATATTTATTTTTCATTCTAATTCCTGTAATGTATAAAGGGATATTTCTTGGGATAGACATTCACGAATGTGTTTACTGAGTTCATCACCTTGGACAAGTGTTTAAACTCTCTAAATCTCAATTACCTTATCTATGAAATGAGGAACGTAATAACCACCTCATATTAGGAGATAATATACCATAGCTGTTAAAAACACAGGCTCTGGGATAAAACTATTAATACCTGAGTTCCAGTCTATCTGTGTGACCTGGGGCAAGCAACTTAACCTTTTTTATTTTTTAAAACTTTTATCAGCCAGGCGTGATGGCTAACACCTGTCATCCCAGCACTTTGGGAGACCTGGGGGGATGATTAATTGAGCCCAGAGTTTGAGAGCAGCCTGGGCAACAAAGTGAAACCCCATCTCTACAAAAAAAAAACAAAACAAAAAGCCAACTTTATTTATTTGTTTATTTATTTATTTGAAACAGGATCTTGCTCTGTTGCCCAAGCTGGTCTCAAACTCCTGGGCTCAAGCAATCCTCCTGCCCCAGCCTCCTAAGTACCTGGGAATACAGGTGCAAGTCACTGTGCCCAGCTCAGACTTTGCTGGGCAGAATGAGAATGTTAGTAATAACTATCTCATAGAGTCGGAATGAGGATATAATAAGATAACCTGTCTAAAGGTGTGACATAGACCCTGCCACATGATAAGGACTTAGTAAGCTGTAGCTATGATGATGCTGTCAATGTCCTTTCCATAAAAACTGAATTGCTGGGTCAAAGGGTATGTTTCTTTTTAAGATTCTTGTTAGATATTGCTAGTTTGCTTTCCAGAAAGGTTATTTTCATTTACCTTCCTCTATAGGGCCTTCTTTCTATATTTTATGTCAACTTTGCTGAAAGTTGAATAATGTTAAAGCCAAATCAGGATCCTTAGAGGACAGATCCACCCTGATGGGGGGGCCCTCAGGTGTTTTCTGAATTTATGACATAGCTTGGGTCTGCACACTGATTCTGTATGCCTCCAGTAAAACCAATGTAACTATGCTAAATTCTGTACTTAGAGTAACTCCTTTACTACTTCCAATAACCCTATGATGTAGGTACTATTATTAATTCCACTTTACAGATGAGGAAACTGAGACAAAATAGTTTATTCAAGAATGTACAGCTGTTAGCCATGCGTGGCGGCACATGCCTATAGTCCTAGCTACTCAAGAGGCTAAAGCCCAAGGATTGCTTGAGCCCAGGAGTTCATGATTGCAGTGAGCTCTGATCTCACCATTGCACTCCAGCCCGGATGACAGAGTGACACTCTATGTCTTAAAAAAGAAAAAAATATATATATAGCTAATAAATAAATGATTAAATGGCAAAGCTGGTATTAGAATCCGGGCAGCCTTACCCCAGGACCTGGCCTCTTAACCACAGTGCTCTACACAAAACAAATTCACCAGGTGCAGGAAAGACAGCTACCCAGCCTGAGACCTAGAACTGATTTTCTCTTTCAGGACTCACATGGGTGTTGGGAGATGCTGAAGAACTGCCCTTTGATGATGACAAGTTTGATATTTACACCATAGCCTTCGGGATCCGGAATGTCACACACATTGATCAGGTATGAATGGCTGAGTCCTCAGCTTGTGTGACTCCCAGGATATCAGTTCTCTCGGAGTAGATCTACAGTGAATGAGAAAAAAAGGAGAGAATTTTAACAAATCTTTTGAAAAACTTTTTAAAGGGCCCAGCACTTGAGTAGAATGACTATTTCAAGCTTAGGGGCCTCAATCCTTTAAATTGGCAACTTTTATAGTCACAAAATTCAAAAAGACCAAAACCCCCAGAGCAATCCCGTAGAAGTCTGTATTGCTTGGGTTGGTTTTCACATCTCTGGGACTGTTAGTTTTGCTCTGGCCTTTCGTCTGTCTCCTCTCACTTGGGAAGCTGTCTGACCCTGAGTTTGGAGGAGATCAGAGACATAACAGAGGCTGACACAGAACAAAGCCCTCAAACACTATTTTGGCAGAAGGTAGTTAGATTCATCGTTCTCCTACAGGGAGAAGGGAATGGTCAGCTCTTAATCTGGTGCAACTTTTCTTTATTCCTCCTTTGACATTCTGTTCAAAACATGTGAAGACCGTGTGCAAGGTAACCAGTTTCATTTCTGTAGTGTGGGCTCCAGTTGGTTGGGTCCTCTGCCTGGGTGGGACTTTCTTTATGGTGCTCTTTGGCTTGGTTTGTATGACCTGTCCTGTGTCTGTAGCCAGTTTATTATGTCTTTTAATTTAAAAAAATTGAATAGGTTCCAAGTTCAAAAGGTAAAAAAGGGTATGTCAGTGAAAATCTCCCTCCTATCCTTGTCTCCTGGCCATCCAGTGCCTCCTCTTGCTTCAGGACGGTCACCCGTCTTTGCAAGATGTTTTGTGCGTATTCAGTGTAGATATTATTTTCTTTCTTTTTAATGCAAAATTAGCGTATTAAACATTTTGCCAATTGCCTTTAAATACATACATACATTTATATACATATGTATATCTCAAAGATTTTTCCATGTCAGTATATAAAGAGGACTGGCTCCTCCTTTTTAAAATAACTGAATAGAGTCCATTTGTATAGATATTCCATGATTTTACTAAATTACTACATTAATCATTAGTTTGAGATGTTTCTCATCTTGTGCTGTTCAAACAGTTATCAAAAAACAAAATTATAACAAATTTAGTTTCAAGATAACATCATTCCATAAAATAGCATAAAATAGAAAGTGTTCCAGTGAGCTGAGAAGAAGAGGTTGGCTTTTTTTCTCAGCAGCACTGTTCAAGAAAAGAGAAAAAAAAAATTCGAAGAGGTTGGCTTTATAGTCAAAGAAAGGCTGAAAAAAGCAGAGAAGCAAAGAACAAAGGGCCTGTTAGTTCATTCAAAGCTACTTTTCTTGTAAGGGGAGACAGGGAGACAAAATAATAGAAAAATTACTGATTAGTTAACTTCAAATTACTTCAAACTACCTTTTTCTGGGTAAAAGGGAGGGTAAAGCAGAGGGAACATCATTATCATGTGGACTGTAGATTTAAACAGGCCTGTAAAGAAATTGGCTGTATCTCTTTCTCCTGATTTCTCAGGTCAGATGACAGCTTAGTTTAGGTTTGATGACGTGAAACGTTAGCATGAGTGATTCCATTTTGATTTTTAATCTGGTCTCTTGGGGCCTAGTGCAGAAACTTAGTCCAAAACAATGGCCTCCTATGATTTTTATTTAACACAGTGAGTAATCCGTATACATGTCATTTCTACAGTAAAAGTGTTTCCGTAAGATAGATCCTTTGGAGTAAAATTTATCAAAGAATATCCATTGTGACTTTGACAGATCATTCTAAACTTGCCCTTCAGTTTATTTTTTTTTATTTATTCTTTCTAAATGGAGTCCTTATTACCGCCCTTCAGTTTAGATTACTCCAACTAACCACCTCTAGTCACAAGCGGCAGTATGCCTACAGCATTTAGGATACATAGGGTTATTTCTGCTATTACAGCTTCCCAGTGGACAATGAACTAGGGATCTGTGGAAAATGATCATTTTTATAATACCTACAGATGCTAGAGCTGTCTTGGCCTCATGGAATTGAGTGAGGTTGACTGAGGAATGTGTCCTGTTCTTTGTCTTGCTCAGGCACTCCAGGAAGCCCATCGGGTCCTGAAACCAGGAGGACGGTTTCTCTGCCTGGAGTTTAGCCAAGTGAACAATCCCCTCATATCCAGGTTGGCATTGTTAACAGGGCTTTATCTTTATTGCCTAACCAAAGGATTTCCACACACACACACACCCCTAAAAAAGAAAAAAATATTTAAGAAAAACAAAAACAAAGGTTTTCCACCTCAGAGTCCCACAGGACAGTGCCACCTCAGAGGTCAGCCAGTTCTGAATGGCAATTCCTAGGCCAGAAGAGTCTCAAGCCAGGCCCAAGTTGGCCTACATATATATTTTGTTTGACTCATGTGGCATTTTAAGAAATTGACTTAGAGTTCCATATTTAAAAATCAGGGAATTTTACATAAAAATCTAGATTTCCAGCTTCACTTGAGAAATCAGATACATGGCAAATCTAGGCAGGCCCATATTCCCACATGCAGTAGTCAGAGCTAAGTAGTAACTGCCCGTTCTCCACTTTTATGATACTTTCTGAACTGTGCCTGTCATCACACCTAGCCCACTTCACTTATTTCAGGTACTTGTTCAATCCCTATAGCCCTATGAGTTTGTCACCCCAGACTTAGACCTTATTGCTTCTTATCTAGGGGAGAAATCAGGGGATGTTGAATCTTAATCTTTTACCTTTTTGTTTGCTTAGGCTTTATGATCTATATAGCTTCCAGGTCATTCCTGTCCTGGGAGAGGTCATTGCAGGAGACTGGAAGTCCTATCAGTACCTCGTAGAGAGTATCCGGAGGTTCCCATCTCAGGTACAAAACTTCTGTAGCTTAAAACAAAGACCCTAAAGTTGAAATCCAGGCAATCCTTGCTGTATCTTTCCTTGTGTTATAGGAAGACTTCAAGGAGATGATAGAAGATGCAGGTTTCCACAAGGTGACTTATGAAAGTCTAACATCAGGCATTGTGGCCATTCATTCTGGCTTCAAACTTTAACTCCTTTCCTATCCTGGAGTGTGAACCAGTCACATCCTGTTGAAAGCCTGGAACCAAAGGATAATCTGGCAAATGAGACAGCGACAGAGCATCTCCTCTTAAGGATATGTGCCTTGGACTCATGTTCTGAAGTGACCAATCTCAAAGCGGAAGAAACAAATGCCTGTCACTTTTTGCAGCTTACATTAGTTGCTGCATCAGGCTTTCTCCCAGAGGTATTTGGTCTGTTTTTTTGCTCAATTCCTGCTAAATTTCTCTTGGCTGTGCAGTGTGTGGTTAAGGTAAAACCAGCACTAAAGCACAGTTTAGAAGTGTATTTGTAGCTTCTCTACTTGTGCTGCCTTTCAGAGGGATAATGGATCATTGAACCCAATGACGATTTTAACCAGAAAATTTAACTGTACCTGAATCAACCTTTCAGCCTAGGACTGAGTCTAGGGCCAAAAGTCAAGGCCCAAGTTAGAGGGCTAACAATCACTACTAGAATTGTGTGCGGAATCAGTAAATGAGTTTACAATTTGGTGATATTTGCCATTTTTTCTTGAGGAAATACATTTTTTCCCATCATTCTTTCAGTCAATCATCTTCTACCAAAGCTACTATGTGACCTCAGTCTTATCATAAAGAAAACCACTCACTAAATCCTCATTGAAAGAATAAATGTACCAGCAAACTCTTGCTTTCATGTCTTATATGGGGAGCTTCTTTGTCAAAATACATTTGAAGAAAAGGTTTTATAGCAAAAAAAAAAAAGTTTGAAAACTCTGTGTAGCCTAACCTCCTCCAACAATACTCAGGGACAGAGCTGGGCAGAGCTTGTCTCCTTACTACTGCCCACTCTTTGATGTTAAAATGAGGCCATAAGTATTTTGTGTAGATGACACTTTAGGTTTTTAAGGGGCACAGTAAAGGATCATTTATGTACCTTCACTTAGCAAGATCCTGCCCTCTCACTGATAAGCTTCCAGATATAACCAGCTATATACAACTCTCTCACAGAACAATAGCTAAGAGCATTTGATAAATGCTTAGAAAAACTTTTAGCTTACATTTTTTCAGCCAGCTGGAGCCTATTGGCCTTTGAAATTAACAGGAAGGAGCAGGCACTGGAAGGAACTTCATAAACCAACAACCCAGTCTTATCTCCATAGCAACGTGATTTTCTCACATCTGAATCAAAAAATAAAAGTTAAAAGCTGCCAAGCTCCCAACAGTAGATAATGGCCCAGATCAAATTCAATCAGAACCCCCAATATCTAGCTGTATGGTCTCGAATCAGCTCTGGGGTCTACTGCTGGAAACAGATCGTCTATTTGGAGTAGGGCTAATTGGACAAGAGACAGTTTCAGAGGCCGGATTCCTGCTGGGCTTCAAATAGAAATATAGCCAGGTCACTGAAGAGGGAAAGGGGATAGCAAAAAGATGAATTATGGCAACATTTTCAGTCTGTTTACATAAATACAAACCTAAGTCGCCCCAATTGCAGTCTCCTGTTTGTTCCACAGTACCTCATCCCTCTTTCCTGCAGACAGCAGGGGGAAAACTGCCACAATGGTAAAACAAACTTTTGCACCTCTGCCCTGAAACCCTCCCAGTCCTAATGTGGGGCCCTAAAACCTGCTAGGACCCCTAGCATCACTAGGTCCCCTAAAACCACAAGTTCTGGTGAAGAAAAACTTCCAGAGGTTACTGACCTAATGCTACTCTTAAGAGCAGGGGGTCATCAGCTATCAAATTTATCACTTTCTTCTATACAGCCATAGCCTGGGCTGCTCAAAAATCCCAAAGGCATCTTACAGATGCAAAGGAAAATTACATATGCAAACTAGAAATCAAGACCCTTCTCATAATTTCTCAAGGTGGGTGTGGGTTGTTTTCAGCCTCTGGCATATTTCCTTCTACCAATAAAAGCTAAATCTGCCATATTTGGTTTTCTTCCTAAGACTGCAATCTTTCCCAAATCAGTAGCAGGAAAACTTTGATGTTTATCCATAGCTTTGAGTCTTTAAAGAAAAAGCTTCAATTCACATTTGTTAACCAGTTTTTGACCACAACTAGTTAAAGCACAGCAGGTTAAAAATATTAATTCCTACAGACTTTATTTAAAAAGCATGGAGAGCTGCTGCTCAAAAACATTTTTTCCCTTTTAAGACCATCTTCATTCTAGGCACAGGATGGGCATAGCCTGGAGTCCAGCAACGAACTTCATTATTTACTGCCATTTTACAGCCATAGAAAGCTTAAAGGAGTACTACTACACATCCACCACCACCACCTGAGGCCAAAGGCCCAGAACATTCTATACCAATTTAACAAATATTATCCTCAAATACTTTTTTCACATTAGGTCTAAAATTTAATCCGAAAGTTTGTCATGTATTTTTCAACATGCACAACAGTTGCAGGGTGGGTAAGAACTGGAAAGACTCAAGAATACTGAAATGGCTAGACTACTGTATCCCACAGAATCCTTCCAGAAACTTCTGTAAGGAAGGACTCATCCCCACCAATTCACTCAATCAAGTGACCATCTTCAACCCTCTGTGATTTGAACAAATTCACACACATACACATCTGCAACAGATTTATTTTTTAAAGGAATGGCCTTTGAGAGAAAAAAACATGGGGCAAAATTATGGAATAGAAAATAAATACAAATGTAAGCTGTTTTGCTAATTATTTTATAACCACAACAAACTAGTACAGAGAATGCCCCCTGTACAAAACACAATAAAGGTTCAAAGATCGAGGTGTTCCCTTCATAAGGCTGAAAATTTCAGTCTCTGGTATTTGGAATTTAGGCTACAGTCCTTGTTTTTTGGATGGATCACTGGGTGTGTGGCACAGTCCATGCTTTTAACCAGATTTGAACAGAAGAATGGCCACTTGGCCCAGGTAGAAGTAGATGAAGTGCTTGGTTTCATGTGTCACATAACTACCGAAGTTCCTCCCCACAATGCAATGCCAGGTGGGATTGTACTTCTTGTCAAACTCCTGGGAAAGAGAAAAAAACTGCAATTTTAGTGATCAAAGGTAGGTAGGAGTCTGCCTCCTGGATAAGCCAGAGCCTGTAGGGGCAGAAAGGAAGAACATTAGTATCTGCAAATTCTTAGAATGAAAGAAATGTTCCCCAGCTCCAAGTCGCCTACACAGCGCATTAATGCAGACATACTTGCAGTCTGAACTAAGATGAATAGGAGCTGTGGAGGTAAAAGGCAGAAAGGTCAGCCTCAAAGTCAGGGTGCTCTGTTACAATGGTAATTACACTTTTTATAATATTCTTCTTCATTGACAGCAGGTGATATCAACAGTTGTCGTTTATCATGTTCTTCTGTGTAAACAGAACTACCCTACTATATTTGCTATGCACCCAAATACAGTAAAATGGTAAAAATGTAACCCCAAATACCCAATTGAACCCCATTCCTCATCACCAAGTTTTTAACTGCACTCCAGCACCACAGAATCAAGACTTCCAAAAAGACAAAGCTTCAATTAGCACCTTACACCAAATGGTTTAATTTAATCAAAATTAAATGTACAGGGGCACTTAAGTACTCCATTGTTCCTATTAAAAAAAAAAAGAAATGCTGAAAACAGAATCTGACAGGCAACGGCTCAATTTTATAAGTATGATTCAAACAGCCCTCCCGTCCACAGGTATCCTGATGGTGCTAATCTGGCTGGTTCACTAGGTTAGCAAGTTGCAAGAACTCTTCACCATTTCCCCCGCCCCAAAGGGCACTGGGGACTAGAATGCCTGTGTAGGCAGCGGCCAAAGAAATCTTTCTTCATAAAAATTCTTACGAGCCTTTGTGGCGAATCACACAGAATTTGGCTACTCTTCACATTGCCTGCAGTGAGAAAACCATTTAAATCTGTTAAGAGGAGTAAACGTTCTTACGAGCTATATGCACACACTGCTGCGTTTGTCAAAAAAGGTATTTATTTCTGTTCCATCTGAAGTCTTTCATCTCTCCATTCCCGACTGGAACCCTCCCACGGCTTGGGCTGCCAGCTTCCTTCCCTTCCAGCAAACATTGCTGGAGACGTTGGCAGTGCTGCCAGCCTTCTACAGACTGCCATTAACCGAGCCCCTACCCCAGCCCCCAACCTCCCCCACCCACTTTCCCGCAACTGCGACTGACTCCCCACTGGAAGGCTGGCAACACCTCCTTCCAGCCCGGCTGGAAACGCCCACGCAGCTCCCCCCTCCGGAACACCCAGATGGATCCTCGGCGCAGGAATCACCCAGAAGGGGGAACCGCTGCTCCCTGATCTTAGCTACCGTTGCTAGGTGGCGCTTTCACCCCGCGGAGCTTGGTTTAAAAAAAAAAAAAAACTTCGGGCGCCGAGGCTCTGGTCTTCCAAGAGGAGCGCAAAATTCACGTGCGTCCTTTCTAGAAACCTCCACGCCCCGAGCCTCCCGGAGTGCTCCGAAGGAGCTCTGGGAACGCAGATTGGAGAGAAGGAACTCCCCGCTCCCAGCTGCGACGCCCCCCTGGCCCCCGCGCCCCGTCCTCACCTTCTTGATATGGGCCGCAATGTCCTTTTCTATGTTATATTTCTCCAACGCCTGAGTAGCGCACTCCACGGAGTCCTGTTGCATCTCCTCCGACATGTCCGCATTTTTGATCACGGCCTTTCGGTCGCACATGGTTACCTGAGGGGCAAGGCCCGGGCAAACGGGTGAGGAGTTTGGCGTGTGGGCCGCACCACCAAGGCGCCCGCCCCCGACGCTCGGCCCGTACCACCAGGGACGCCGCCCCCCACCCCGCTTCTCCTCAGGAAGCGCGGGCCGCGCGGCGGGAGAAGCCCAGCGGGTCGAAACCAGGTAGCGAAAAAAGCGAGGACACCCCCTTGGAGCCTCCGAGTTTCTCACCGAGGAGAGAGGGCTAGCCGACTGCAACGGTCTCCTGGGGGAGGTGCTAGCACAGCTCAAGCCCACAAACAGCTGCGGTAGCTACCGAAGCCGTGGCGCATCTAAGCAGCCCCACGCCAGACGCCGCCGCCTAGTGCTCAGGCCCCGCCCCGCTCCCGCTGGCCCCGCCCCCAGCCGCTCGTCCCTATTGGCTTAACGCAGCCCACAGAATTCTCCCATTGGTCCGCAGACTCAATGGTTCCCTCAGGATCTTTCTCCCGCATTTTGTTGCAGACCACAATGCACCGCTCACGGCGTCGGTTGCCCCGGCAATGGGCCCCACACGGTGAGGCCCACACTTTGAGAAGGTGGAGTCGAGGCTGGGTCTCGAGGACCACCCAGCTGCTTAGAGGGATGAGAGAGGAGTTTCCGCAGGAGCCAAGGGAAGTGATTCCACATTCACAGAGGTTGTCCCACGGAGTGTTCTCGAACGACAGTCTCAAGAAGTTGTGTCGTCAACCCCCCACATAAGGATTCAAGAATTCTGACTGAGGTGGCTTCTCCCTTTGGTTAAAGAGTATCTCTGAAGCAGGGGCGGCTTCACCGTCAAGCCACCAATGCAGTCACACAGGAGGGGTCCCAGGGCTTGGTTTAATGCTCTGCTGTCTCATTATTGAAACACTTAATTTTTTTTTTTTTTTTGAGACAGAGTCTCACTCTGTTGCCCGGGCTAGAGTGCCGTGGCGTCAGCCTAGCTCACAGCAATCTCAAACTCCTGGGCTCAAGCGATCCTCCTGCCTCAGGCTCCCCAGTAGCTGGGACTACAGGCATGCGCCACCATGCCCGGCTAATTTTTTCTATATATTTTTAGCTGTCCAATTAATTTATATTTTTGGTAGAGACGGGGTCTCGCTCTTGCTCAGGCTGGTCTCGAACTCCTGAGCTCAAACGATCCGCCAGCCTCGGCCTCCCAGAGTGCTAGGATTACAGGCGTGAGCCACTGCGCCCGGCTGAAACACTTAATTTTTTGACAAGGGGCCCCACGTTTCCATTTTGCACTGGGCCCCGTTTTTTAGTCCGTCCTGCTCTGACATATTTAGGGGAGGGCATCCTCAAGATTGAAGGAGGGCTTCAGGAAGGGAAGGGGTTTCCTTCCAAATTAAAGAATTGTCCTCAAGAGTGGGGTCTCTGTTAGGCAATACGGACCTCCTTTAAGGGGGTGTGGTTGGGGCTTTGGGTGGATTTGGGAGTGTTGAGCCCCGGGGTGTTTGTCCACAGGTGGGGTTTCTTGCTCAGATGAGGCAGTCTTTCCTGTGTGGGAGAGTTTCTACCTCTGAGAAGGAGGTATTCTAATGGCAAGAAAAGCAGCCCTTAGAGATGTCTCCCCTGGCTTAGGCAAGAGGTACTCAGCGGTTAAAAAAGCAAGGTCTTGGTGGGGTTTGGGAGGTAAAGTCAGATCTTGATTTCAATCCCAGCACTGTCCTTTACTAGCTGTTTGAACCTTACTTTTTTTTAATCTGTAAAGGGGGACTAAGTGTAAAAGGAAATTACTTCATAGGCATGTTGGAAGTGTTAAATGAACTAATGCATTTGATGTTCTCAGCACAGTGTGTAGCACAAAGTAAGTGTTTAAGGAATCTTATCAGTGATTGTCAGTTTATGGAACTGCCCCAAAGGCCACAGCAAGACTTTGAACAACCAACTCTTAAATGCCTACTGTTAGATTCAGGATGTACAACCCCACGGAACAGAGAGACAGAGTCGCTGGGGCTGAAATCATCAAAAGGAGTTTTATTGACTAGCTCGAGCTAGGGTCCGAGCCCTAGAGCACCAACGCAGTGGCCTCTGATTTGGGCAGGGACCCCGTGCAGTGTGGGAGGAAGTTCTTATACTTGGCGTGTTCCTGAGTTTTTCCCCAGCAATTTATTTCACCCTGCCCCTGATTAGTTCTACCTTGTTCCGGGTCCTAGCTGATAGGCTCCGGACTCAGCGCTTTTCCTCTGCATCTTATTTCAACCCATAATGCCCCGTAGTCGGGGCCTGGAACTTTCCAGCCCCTTATCAGGGAATAGTTTGCGGTTTCTCTCCCTGCGGCCTCGCCTTTTCTTTTCTTTTTCTGAAGCCTGTCATGGCTTCATCTGAGCTAAGCATTGAGCAAGCAAGCAAACCATAGTCACAGAAGCTGAAATAGGCTGTTGGCTTCTCACACCTATAATGTATTTTTGAACCTCCATAAATAAACTATCAGATTGATCACGTAACAGGAAGCTTCCTGTTTACATTTCTACATTTTTCACTGGACCTCCTACTCTCATTACCCCTTACAACAATTTAACCAGAGGCACACAACTCCGAAAAAAGATGGGAATAATGAGAACTTCTTCAGGTACAACATACGCATATCAGTTAAATCCATGGCTTTTTCCAGCTCCATGTTTCTAATGGTGGGATTAGGGGTTTGAGGCGTTAAAATATTCCTTTATGGTGGCTCTCCTGAGGTTGAGAACAAGTGAAGACCCTGGAAATGATCAGGGTCCTTTGGAAGTGCAGATGACACTGAAGTAAAGCCACTACGGTTCTACCAAGTAGAAATCCCAGAGAAATTTCCTAAATCATCCTCATGACTTTCTCCATGCCGACAACCTCTACTAGTATTTATTTAATATTTCATTATTACTAATATTATTTGTATATATAATGTAATAATATAGTAGTTTATTAACAATATTTTGTATAAAATTATTAATATTCTTCTTTAAACTCTCTTCATTTATTTATTTATTTATTTTTTTGAGACAGAGTCTCACTCTCTTGCCTGGGGCGAGCGCCGTGGCGTCAGCCTAGCTCACAGCAACCTCAAACTCCTGGGCTCGAGCAATCCTACTGTCTCAGCCTCCCAAGTAGCTGGGACTACAGGCATGCGCCACCATGCCCGGCTAATTTTTTTCTATATATATTTTTAGCTGTCCAGTTAATTTCTTTCTATTTTTGGTAGAGACGGGGTCTCGCTCTTGCTCAGGCTGGTCTCGAACTCCTGAGCTCAGAACAATCCGCCCCCCTCGACCTCCCAGAGTGCTAGGATTACAGGCGTGAGCCACCGTGCCCGGCCTTTATTTTTAAAATAAGTATATCTTGCCAGGTGCTGTGGCTTGCACCTGTAGTCCCAGCTACTCAGGAGGCTGAGGCAGGAGGATTGCTTGAAGCCAGGACATTGAGACTAGCCTGGACAACATAGTAAGACCCTCACCATCTCTAAAAAATAAATAACAAAATAAGTATACCTTTAAAAGATAAATGTATGTCATTTTCATAAATAGAAAACCAGTTTCATTTGTCATAAATAGAAGGTAACTACAGAATGTAAATATTAGAGTTCAAAATGTTTTGTCCTTGCATCCTCAAACTGATTTTGGATAGCACTAGTGATGTGTGTTCCATGCTTTGGAAATGCTGCCCTAGAGGCAGGTTCTTAAATGGGGTCCATGATGGATTTCACAGGTTTCACAAGCCCCCTGGAATTGTGCACAAAAATGTGTATAGTGCTTACAGGCATTTTAACAGAGAGGATCCATAGTTTCCAACAGATTCACGAAGGTATTCAGAACCCAAGGAGAATAAAAAACAACTGCTCTAGGCTGGGTATGGTGGTTCACACCTGTAATCCTAGCACTTCTAGGCAGAAGAGGGTGGTGGTGGTCACTCAAGGCCAGGGTTCCAGACCAATCTGAGCAAGAGCAAGAACCCGTCTCTACAAAAAATGAAAAAACTGGCCCAGTGTGGTGGCACGTGCTTGTAGTCCCAGCTACCTGTGAGGCTGAGGCAGGAGGATCACTTGAGCCGGGGAGTTTGATGTTGCAGTGAGCTACGATGATGCCACGATGATGCCATTACACTCTAGCCCCAGCAACAGAGCAAGAAGACCCTGTCTCAAAGAACAAACAAATAAACAACTGCTCCAGAATAACCCAGCCTGCTAGAATGATAGAATGAATGTGAGATTCCTTCACCAGGTGAAGTGACCCACCTGGGGTTCTGTAGAATCACACGTTTTGGCAACTCACTCTATTCCACTCTTAACTGGTAAATTTGCTTGAAAACCCTCCAAGTGTGAAAACCTGCATTTTTCATTTTTGCCACAGGAAATTATAATTAGGGAGAGGCAAGGTTTCTGAGAGCACAGGCTTTGGAATCAGACAGACCTGGGAAAACCCTAAGCTGTGACCTCCTTTAAGTTAGCTTTAAGTTAGTTAACCTCTCCAAGGTGCAGGTTCTTAATTTTTTTTTTTTTTTAGTCAGGGTCTCACTCTGTCACCCAGGCTAGAGTATAGTGACATCGTCATAGCTCACTGCAACCTCAAACTCCTGAGCTCAAGAGATCCTCCTGCCTCAGCCTCCAAGTAGCTGGGACTACAGGCATGTGCCACCATGTCCAGCTATTTTTTTTTTTTTAAAGATACAGGGTCTTGTTGTATCACCCAGGCACAAACTCCTAGCTCAAGCCATCCTCCTGCCTCAGCCTGCTGAGTAGCTCTTGACTTTTAAGTGGAGATCATGCCTTCATTATAGGGAGGTGGCAAGGATTATATTAAATAATGTATCTAAAGACCTAGCCAGGATTCAGTAAGTGGTAGCTAATGCTGTTATGTATTGAGACCTTACCATGTGCTGGGCATTTTGGGCACATTATCTCATTGACTTGTCCCAACAGTTCTATAAGGTAAGAACTGTTGGCCTCTCCATTACACAGGTGAAGAAAATGAGGTTCAGAGAGGTGGGTTTGACTCCTGGTCTGACTCCATAGTCCCACATAGTAGATGGAACCTCTGAGCTATACCATCTTCCTAGACAAAGAGATAGAGTGATCACTCTTCAAAACAGAGTGATGTCCCTGGAGACTGTAAGCATCCCTGGCTCCTGGCAGGAACTCCCTAAAAATGTGTTTCATAGACGAATGGATGAATGGAAGAAGGGATGGATACTTCAGACTAATTCGGCATTGCTTCCTCAGCAACAGATACCTCAAACTTGACCCTAGATTGGTCCTTGACTGTCCTGATCCTCCCTGGACAGAATTACCTTTCCACTTTAGCCATCAGACTTTCCCAGGGCCCTCAGAAAGCCCTTTAGAGTTGTCATTCACAAGCAGACTGAGGGATTCTTTGCAGGGCCTGCACTTCTCCCAAGCCATAAGCAGACTAGAAAGGACGATGGCCTGTGCCACTTCCACTTTCACCAGTACCCCAGGATCACTCTGTTCCCAGCCCTGTCCAGCAATCACTCTTCAAGCTTTCTGGGACCTTGGCCCCTTTCTTGGACTGTGAGTTCTGTAACCGACCTACAGCTCCAACCCTCCCTGTTCTGAAAAAAAGTGTGAAGTGACTTTGCAGGCTCCAGAGTTGATTCGAGGACCCCTGCCCAGAAAGGAAGTGCCCCATGGGAGAGAGTTCAAGGCCTAGGTCTGAATCCAGAAGCTTCCTCCCCAAGGCGAAGGGCTGGCACTAGCCTGGGGCTGGCAGGGGCGCCGAGCTCTGGAGCCAAGGACTGTACTGCAGTGCAGGGAGAATGAGGCCAGACAGGCTGAGACAACTCAGAGAAGAAAAGCCTCCCCTCTGGCCAATAGCCAAGTGTCGCCTGAGTGGACCGACACTCTGTTGTCTACGGGGGCAGTAGCTAAAGTCAGACACTTCCAGAGAGGCCTAACAGGCCCCCTCAGCTCCCAATCAGTGGGCAGAGCAACCCAGAGCAGATGTTAAAAGGATAGACCTTGAGGCCAAGCAGCCTTGGGTGTGCATCCCCAGTCTGCACCTACTAAGGTGTGTGACCTTAGGTAAGTGAGTCCAACTCATGGAGCCTCAGATTCCTCATCTGTAAAATGGGGATTGTAATAGTCCTGGTTTCTCGGGGATGATTTGGAGATTAAGTGAGATCATACACATAAAGAACATACTGCAATACTTGGCACATGGCAAAGATCAATGATGCTAGCTACCACCTACCATTAGTGTTACCCTAGGCAATGATTTCTCAACCTTGGCACCATGAACATTTTGGACCAGAAAGTTTTTTTTGTTATGTGGAGCTATTCTGTGCGTTAGATGATGTTTAACACACCCCTGGCTTCTACCCACTAGATGCCAATCATATCACACCCCCAGTTTCAACAGCCAGAAGTGTCTACAGATGGTACCAAATGTCCTCTGGAGGGTGAAATCACTACCAGTTGAGAACTACCACCCTAAACAATCTGGACTAAGTCTGAATGTCACAGATCCCAAACTCACAGCTCCAAGGAAAGGCCACAAGGCAGGCAGGCCAACTTACAGATGAAGCGATAGAATGTCCAACAATTACAGATCAAGCAAGCTCCTGTGTAGACTAAGAGGCAGGATCTATATAGTCTGCTCTAAGAGCTAAAAAGCCCCCTCTGACTCAGTAGGTGACCTCAGTGTCACTCTTTAATTATATGCAAAGCGGTCTTGAGTTAACTCTGAATTATTCTATCTGATATCTGATTTCTGGCATCTCCATTCTGATTCACCGACTGGGAGAAAATCTGCTTTTCCAGAACTCATTCAGAGTTCATTCAGGCCTTCATTCATGATTACGGACAGATTTTTTAGAGAGAACTAGGTGTCAGACACTGTTCTAGGTACTGGAGATACACAAGAGAACAAAACAGGCAAAGTCCCTTCTTCACTGAACTTGTATCTTAGCAGGAGAATAAAGAGGATAAACAAGCAAAAATATTCAGACCCTGTTAGTACAATGGATAATAATAAAGCAGAATAAGAGAACCAAAGGTGACAGGGTGAGGGAATATTGTTTTAAAGAGAGTTTTCCAGGAAGGCCTCTCTGAGAAGATACCATTTGAGCCATGACTTGATGATCTGGCTCCTGGGTAGAAAGAAGATAGAGGGTGGGGGACCCGGTCGGGGGCAGAGAGGCCAGTGAGAGGCTATCGTATGGTCCCGGCGAGAGGCGACAGTGGCTTGCACCAGAACAGTAGTGACAGAGATGGGATGAGAGATGGTCAGACTCTAGATGTGTTCTGAAGGTGGAGCTGACAGATTTGCTCGTGAATTGGGTGCAGACTATGAAGGACTGAGAGCAGTGAGGATGACTCCAGACTTGTGGTCTGAACAATGAGAAGAATAGATGGAGACGGGGAAGTCTGGCAGAGGAAACGAAAAGTTCTGTTTTGGCCACGTTAAGTGTTAGATGCCTATTAGGCATTCCAAGTGGAGGTGGCAAATGTGCAGTTGGGTATATGAGTTCTGGGAAGAGGTCCAGGCTAGAGCTATAATTTGGAGAGTCATCAACTTATAGATGACATTTAAAGCCATGGGACTGGATGAGATCACCACCGAGGGCGGAGTACATGTAGATGGAACCAGTAATGCTTATTCAGCTAGCAATATTCTCTGAGCATTTACTGTGGGCCAGGCCCAGAGCTAAGTGCTAGGTACGGAGATGTATTTCCCTTGGCGCCTGCTCAAGAGACGCTCCATTACTTATTTAATTTTTCCTGCCTAAGTGCTTTGGCCATTTAGAGGATGAGCATTGAGAGTTCCTACCTTGCTTCTTAATCACTTATTTTTTTCAACAGACATTTATTGAGCACCTACTTGGTACAAGGCTGCAGGCACTAAGGACACAAAAGGGAGCAAGTCAGATACGGCCCCTGTGCTCATGGACTTTACATTTTGTGTGCAGAGGAGGCAACCATTGAACAAGCATACACACAGATCACAGGGTGTGATTACAGTTGTGACAAATGCAATGAAGGAGAAAGACAGGCTGGCATGAGAGCTATTAATGGGGGATCTGCTGTAGTCTAGGAGGCAGGGAAGGCTTTTCTAAGAAGTCACTTTTTTTTTTTTTTAATAGACTTTTTTTTATAGTCTGGTGACCCTGTCACACAGGCTGGAGTGCAGTGGCATGATCATAGCTTACTGCAGCCTCAATTTCCTGGGCTTAAGCAATCGTCCTGCCTCAGCCTCCCAAGTAGCTGGGACTATAGGTAAGTGCCACCACGCCCAGCTAATTTTCTTTATTTTTTGTAGAATGGGGTCTTGCTATGTTGCCCAGGCTGGTCAGGAAGTCATATTTGAAGAGCAATCTATCAGAACAGAATCTAGGCTAAGAGAAAGTGCAGAGAGCTTTTCAGGTAGAAGGAACAGCAAGTTCCAAGGAGGCTGACAGCTGAAAAAGGCCAACTTAGCTACAGAAATTGTGGGAGGGAGTGTGGGAAAGACAAGACCAGAGAGAGAGGCAGCAGCCAGACCTTTGGAGTCTTGTGAGCCTGGTTAAAACCTGTGGACTCCATCCTGAGGCCACCAGTGGCTCTGAAAGGTAAGGGCTCACATGATCAGAGGGCCACTAGAGAAGGTAGGTCAATAGGGAGCACTAGGGCCACCAGGACACCAGTGAGGAAGCGCTTTGCCTCAGCCTCTCGATTTCTTTATTGTAAACATCTGTTTGCAGAGCCCCAGTTCTCTTGAGTGGCAGGCAGAGGGGTGCAAAGAAGTTATTGTTCTCTCTCAGTAACAGCAGAATGCTTGGTACCCCCAAACTTCTCATCTGGCGATCAGAAAGCCAGAGCTTAAAGCTGGTCATAAAAATCTGTTTCTTCCCGGAGCCGCTTCCCCCCCGCCCCCCCACCAGAAGCTCGAAGGGTATTATTTCATTAGCAGGGGTACCAGCTGGTCCCAGCCAGAGCCTCCGTGATTCTTTTCTCTGTGACCATTTTCCATTTGGGTTCACATAAATCAGCCTCCCTGAATTTATGGGCCCTTCACTGTCAGGCTATAAGGTAAAATAATATAATTAGTGCAGCCAACTGCAGCTGTTCTCAAACTCGATGTCACAGCCATTACATGCGTGAAATGTTTACAGGGGTTTTAACTAATCAGTTTTTCCCCCCCAATATCTATTTTTATTAAAAATGACAAAAATAATAAATGCACATGGTAGAAGATACATAAGAACACAAAGAATACATTATAAATATTAACTGTACGGAGATAACCATTGTTAATACTTTGCCCTAAATACATCTAGTCTTTTTTTCTATGCATACATGTAAATACCCATAGTTATATAATACCAATCATACTGTATGCATCATTTTTGTTACCTGCTTTTCCATGTCCTTAAAAAGACTTCTACAGCATAATCTTAATAGCTTCTTAATAGTCCATCCATAACTTTTTGAAACAATCCCTTATTATTGGACATTTAGGTTGTTTGCAATTTTTCAGTCTTGTAACAGCGCTTTGTTCTGAAGCACATCCTTCAAAGATAAAAATAATTCTTTTTTATTCTACTTTTAGAAGTAATAGATACTCATTGTCTAAAAGTCAGACACTGCAGAAATTTAGAATCTGAAAAAGAAAGTTCCTGGTAATTTTACAACTCAAAGATAACTATTAAAATTCAATTTTCTTTCTGCATATAATAGGGTTTTTTTTTCCTTTTTACCAAAATAGGATGATTCTCTATTTTCCCTGTCACGACATGTAAATCTATTTCATTCTTTTAATGAACTTCCGTATGTTCCCACCACCACCTCTACCCACCTGCCCACCAAGTTTGCACACGCTCTGCTTCCCCTCCATTACCCTGCAAGAACATTCACGCTCCTGTCTAAGGTTATCTCCTCGCACTCTCGTGAATGTCTCTTCTCCCGCTCCTGCATCATCCATTTCCCCTGTCTACTGGATTGTTCCCATCAGCATACAAACATGCTGTAAAATTCTTTTTAAAATACTTCCCTTGCCCACACATTCTCCTCCAGCTACCACCCCATCTTGGCTCTCCTCCAAGAGTTGTCAGTACTCACTGTCTCCAATTCCTCTCCTCCCGTTCTTTCTTTAATCCTCTGCACGAAAACAGCTCATCAAGGTCACCGGTGACTGCCATGCTGTTAAATACAATGGTCAGTTCTCAGTGCCCTTCATTGTTGTACTTGGCACAGTTGCTCTCTTCCTCTTTGAAGCTCACTGGGGTCCTCGCTCGGCTTCCAGGACCCCGTACTCTCTCAGTTCTCCTCCCATCTCACTGGCTGCTCCTCTGCAGTCTCCTTTGCTTGTTTTACCCCTTCTCCCTGACCTCTGAAGGAAGGAGTGTCCCAGGTCTTCTCTACTGGGCCTCTTCTCTGCTTAAATTCTCTCCCTTAGGAGTCTCCATTTCCATGGCTTTAAGTACCATCTCTATGTTCATGACTCCAAAATTTGCATTTGCACCCCAGACTTCTCCCCAAATGCCCATCCCATATTTACAACTCCTACTTGAAATATCTCTGGGATGTCTAATAGGCATCTACCTCAAACCTAACACATCCAAAACAGACCTGCTTCAGCCCCAAATCTGCTTATCTTGCAGTCTTCCTTATCACTGTAAATAGCAATTCCATTCTTCCAGGTGCTCAGGAAAGAAATCTAGAAGTTTTCCTTGACTCCCGTCACACCTCACATCCAACCCATCAACAAATTCTTTAAGCTCTGCCTTGTAAATATATCTCCAACCTGGCCTCTTCTCACTACCTCCACCATTGGTAGTGAGAAGCCCAAACCACCATCATTTCCCACGTCGACAATCACAGTAGCATCCAAGGAGTCTTCCCAGGCCCACCTTTGCTTTGCCACAGACTATTCTCCACCAAATAGTCACAGCGAGCCTATGTGAAGTCAAGCAAACCAACAAATAAGCCAAGTAATAGTATGTCTCTCTACTAAGAACACTCTCATCGTTCCCAATTCAAGTCCTAAAAAGATTGTCCTTTTGTCACTGAGTTGCATTTGCACCTTTGTCAAAAATCAGTTGACTGTATTTGTGAGTCTGTTGCTGGGCTCTCTATGCTGTTCCATTGATCTGTATGTTTATCCCTTCACCAATGCCACCTGTCTTGATTACCACAACTCTATAGGAAGTCTTGAAATAGGGTAAGGAGAGTCCTCTGACTTTGTTCATCTTTTGCAGAATTATTTTGGCTATTGTAGTATCTTTGCCTTTCTATTTTTTTTTTAGAATTAAAAAAAATTTTAATTATTATGGGTACATAATAGTTGTATGTCTATATAGGCTATATGTGATGTTTTGATACAGGCATACAGTGTGAATTAATCAAATCAGAGTAATTGGGGTGTCCATCACCTCACGTATTTATCATTTCTTTGCGACAGGAACATTCCAATTCCACTCTTTTAGTTATTTTAAAGTGAACCCTAACTTATCGTTGATTATAATCACTTTGTTTTGTTTTTTAACAGTCCTAAACTGGAGACAGAAAACTTTGCCTTGCCATGTACATTTTAGAATCAGTTTGTAGACAGCATCAGGGAGGAAAAACTTTTCCTCTACCCTCAGGTTTAGTCTTTGGGGGCCTGTGAATTAAACTGACAAAAGACAGATTTGCTTGGTCTTTTTGATGTCTGCATAACATTCAGAACTAGAACTGCATGTTTCCTATTTAACCAGCCCCCTCTGGATGCGCACTGAGGTTGCCTCCAGTTTGAGGGGTGACCATGCTTATCAATAAACATCCTAGCATTTTGACACCAGCTCCCCCGAGGCCCTTTTTCCTCAGGCCAGGAGGGCTCATTGGATTTTTGCTCTGTTCTATTCTGCTCTCTGGGCTTCCACACAAGTACCCTTTTACTATTCACCCATACTCAGGCCCCCAGCCCCCCTCCAGAGCATTGCATTTCCTTTACAATCGTCCTAGTCAGGGATATACAATAAACATCTGTATGGTAAAAGCAACGTACACGGATTTCCACAGCTGAAAAACTTAGGACTTACATGTCTACTCTAACCCAGCGGGGCTCTCATTTACATTAGGGCATCTCACCATAAGTCCCTTGTGGCTCTGGTGTGAAAAGGAACACCACCCCACCCCATCCGCTGACTATGCTGAAACTCTCGGGCTTCCCCAAACACCGAGCTCTCTTCTGTCCTCCCAGCTTTCTTTGCAGTGCTTTTCCTTCTGTCTGGAATGCTTTTCTTCTTCTATCCTCATTTATCTGCCCTAACGCCATCTGGTTCTTCAGGTCTCAGTTTAGAAGCCACTCCCTCCAGGAAGTCTTCCCTGAACACCTCCCTCCAGCCTGGGTTAAGAGCCGCAGGAGCACCCTGTATTTCTGGTAGCACTCATCTCACTTTGTTGTAATTGCCTTTTGAGTTGTCTGTGAATGGTGTGAGGGCAGGGTTTGGGTCTTACTCACTGTTACATCCACAGCTCCCAGTGCCTAGCACAGAACCAGGCTCAAGGTTCTATGGCTCAGTATCAGCTGACTGAACGAACAAATGTTGAGGAGGCATGGAATGGGGAAGCCACCAAGGTCCCAGGTGCCATGGGCTCTTGGAGCTGGGGTTGAAGCATACCACCAGGGAAGTACCTGGTCTCCTCATATCACCTTCAAGGAGTGTGCCGCAACAAGACAAACTGGCAGCCTAGGAGAAAGATGGAATAACAAAAGAAACTGGCCCCTTGCTGCCTAGCAAGGAATGTCTGTCAATGTGACATTCATGGAAGGCCTGCACGTGTGCTGGTGGAGCGGGGAGAGCCAGCCTCAGCCAAACAGAAGGAAATCCAGCCACTGTGCATGTGTTAGCACTGGGGGATGTGTGACCTAGAAGCTTCTCGGCTCTTGGTTATTTCTTTTTTACTTTCAAATAATCTCCAGATGTTTCCCATATTTGTTTTTTACCTTTAAGGAATGTGTTTGCTTTGGAGGTGCTATTACTGAATTATATTGACACAGTTCATTAAAAATCTGCTTAATGCAAGATTTGGGCACAATACTAAATAAATGCATCCTTTTCTGTTGTATCGAAAAACATTCTTAGCACTGTTATTACTCTTTTCACACCCCTTCTAACCTTTGCTTATATTTCTGATTTATTCGGCTGTAAGGTGAGCTGCCAAGGTATGTTACAATGGAGAACATTTAGGGAAAAATGTCTGGGTCTAGGGTAAGGAATTTGGAGCTTAGGAGATGAAATTTAGTGAACTTGATGAGCCAATTTGCCATTTTGTACCTCAGTTCCGTTTTTCTGGAGCTAGAATAACTCCTCTTTATGTACTAGTTAATAAAAGCAACAGTTGCTTACTAAGCACCTACTATGTGCCAACACTGTAGGGTTGTAAAGGGAAGTGATTACTCATTGGTTCTTGACCTTTTTGGGGGAAATGTGGGGGTGTGGTTTATAGACCTTTGAGAATGATGGTAGCCAGTAGCCACATTTTGCTATTACGATAAAAATTAATCAATTAATTATTAAATTATAATTAAATAAATTAAACTTTATTTGTTTATAATTAATTAATTATAGTTAAATATAGTTTCTCAGTTGCAGTAGCCACATTTTCAGTGCTCAATGGGCACATGTAGCTAATGGTTACCATATAGAACTCGGATATAGAATGTTTCTACCATCGTAGAAAGTTCTATGGGGCAGCGCTGCATGGATATTCTCCCAGAATAAAAAGACTTTTCTGCTCATGTATAATATTTTGCATATAACTGTTACAACTTTACAGGGTCAGGGGCAGGAGGTGGAATTTGAGGGCGGAGAGGCAATGGATCACTGATTCCTAAAGCCCATGAATCCAAGGAAAGGAAGCCCTGATATGAAAAGCTATTTGAGGACTCCATCTCAGAATCGAACAAGTTAGCAAAAATAAAGCAACCAAGCTGCTACAAATACAGTATGCTTACTGCTTTAAATAAGCTCATATAAAACCAGGCCCTTGTGTTCCCC
The DNA here is from genome assembly GCA_004363605.1 of Indri indri. Taxonomy (NCBI): domain Eukaryota; kingdom Metazoa; phylum Chordata; class Mammalia; order Primates; family Indriidae; genus Indri; species Indri indri. The sequence continues at coordinate 5,359 of RJWJ010002017.1, read as the reverse complement.
ACCTGTTTGGCTATATTAAAAAAATATATCAGTTCAGTATCCAAAAATAATTGAAAAACAATGTTAAAGATTTTCTGCAGTCTCTTAAAAAAACACCAAAGGGGAATTATATTCGCAACACACTGCAAATCTTCTTGAATTATTTTTCCCATCTTTCTCTTCTCATCCTCCCACGCTTGACACTTGCTTCCCTAAAGCTCTCTGCTCCCCCATTCCAAACTCCAAACCTCCCAGCTCTGCTGCTGTTTCTCCCCTTCCTCCTCTGCATGGCTCAGTTCTTTCTTACGTAGCGCTCCAGAGTATGTTTTATTATACCCGATCACGAAAGTACAGTAGCAAAGAGCGACAGGGAGAAAGCTCCCAGGGTGCTGAGACCAGGACCACATTCCACAGTAACCCAGCCCACAGATCTCCCTGCCAGCCGGACCAGTGTCTCATTTTCCCACCGATGGTTCACTCCTCTATCACTTCCTCTTCTGCCCACTGCTCCCCAGGGCCAAGGTCTGGGAGAAGCTCATGACTGGGGCTGACAAAGAAAACGTTTTGCTACCATGCCAGAGGGGACTGACGTCACAGAGAAAGGGAGAAAACCAGATGGGCAGGTCCCCAGGTTTTATCCCCGGTTTTAATTGTTTTGTTTTGTTCTGTTTTTAAATCAGGCACTGCCCTATTCTCTGGTAGAGAGTAAATGGCTTGCTGTGGGAAGTGCAGTAATTCTTAAAAGCCTGCCAAGGTCCAATGTTCCTTTTAATCTAAGGACAAGCCCATTGGTTCCTTTCTTATCATCATATTAGTAATAATGAATATTTACCAAGCTTCCACATATTTTGAGTGAAAGTTTCTCCCTGTAGAAAGGACAGTCCTGTTCCAAGTATCTGAGGACTCCCATGCCCATCCACCATCCTTAGGTCATGCCCCTGGAGTTCTATTTTCAGTGGAAAGGACACACACAGCCTAGGGCCATCATACCTCTTATCCTTCCTTCTTATGTCCTCCACAGGCATCTGAACTCAGCATCATCCGTTCCCTGAAGATCAGTTCGTCCTCCTGCAAAGCAGTTCCTTCTGCTTTATTCCTCATCTCAGAATAATACCACTGCCCCACCAGTTTCCCAAAGAACCTGGGAATCAACCTGGACTTATCCTCCTTCCTCAGTCCCCATGTCCAATCCATCTCCAAGTCCTGTAATTTCATCTCCTTAGGACGTCTTCTCAGTATTTCTGAATCTTTGTCAGCTTACATCGGGCTAAAGGCATTTCTTGCTTGGACGACTACAGTGGTCTCCCAGCTGTCTCCCTGCACCCACCCCTGTGCGCCTTCCACTCCCCCCGTTACTTTCCCATGTAGCCTGCTTGTCAACGGACCATTTGGTAACGCTCCTGTCTTATCCTACACTAACTTTTAGGCTAATAGCAACTCACTTTTAGAACACTGGCATATCCCCTCAGAACAATAAGAATTCAACTCCAAAATCATTCATGGATAATGCAGATTTTTTTTTTTTTTTTTTTTTGAGACAGAGTCTCGCTCTGTTGCTCCAGGTAGAGTGCAGTGGCCTCATCACAGCTCACTGTGAACTCAAACTCCTGGGCTTAAGTGACCCTCCTGCCTCGGCCTCCCAGAGTGCTAGGATTACAGGCATGAGCCACCTCGCCCGGCCCGATAATATAGATTTTTTTTTTTTTTTTTTGTTTTTGAGACAGAGTCTTACTCTCTTGCCTGGGGCGAGTGCCGTGGCATCAGCCTAGCTCACAGCAACCTCAAACTCCTGGGCTCAAGCGATCCTACTGTCTCAGCCTCCCGAGTAGCTGGGACTACAGGCATGCACCGCCATGCCCGGCTAATTTTTTTTTTCTATATGTATTTTTAGCTGTCCTATTAATTTCTTTCTATTTTTGGTAGAGACGGGGTCTCGAACTCCTGAGCTCAGAACGATCCGCCCACCTCGGCCTCCCAGAGTGCTAGGATTACAGGCCTCTGAGCCACCGCACCCGGCCAATATAGATTTTTAATGAAAGGATCTATGAATTGAAAGAAAGGGACTTACACTGCAATTATAGCGATACTTCCTACCCTGTCCCTAGTTAAGGCTGCCCTTTCCCCCAAGTTTCCCCCCTCAATGGCAGCTGCTGCCATCTTTCTCCCTCATTCCATTTCCTTCCCCTACTATCCTGCAGCTGCCCTCTAGTCAAATTAGCTGTCTCCTTCCCTCTTCCATTTCTCCAATTCCCTCATTTCCTTTATTTATACACACACACACATACACACACACATATATTTTAGAGATGGGGTCTTACTCACCAGACTGGAGCGCTGTGGCGTGATCATAGCTCACTGCAGCCTTGAGCTCCTGGGCTTAATTGATCCTCCTGCCTCAGCCTGAGTAGCTCAGCTGCCATTTCCTACTGAGAGGGTCTCATCCCATCATTAACTCCTTAAAACGCTTCGATGGCTACTCACCGCCCTCAGTAGAGTCCAAATTCTATAATATGGTCCACTGGGCCTTGCAAGCCGCAATCCCAGCTCCTTCTCCCCCCTCTTCCCCACTTGAACTCCTTGCCTCAGCCACACTGCAGGGCGGAGGGTACTTCCCCTGGTCTGCCATGCTCTTTTCTATCTGGGTGATCCCTCATGCTGTCCATTTTGTCTGAAATGCTCTTCCCTTCTTCCCCCTGGTTAACTCCTCTATTGGTCCTTCAGGACTCAACCTAAACATCTTCTAGAAGCCTTCCTTAGAATCTCCAAGACCGTGGTAGGTGCCATCCAATTTGGTCTCCAGCAGCTTACCCTTAACACAACTGTACTCTACTTGACTGTATGAATAGCAACTTGTATACACAATTTGAGGACACAGGTGTATTACTGCATGCCCTGGGCCTCATACAGGGCCTAAATCACAGCATGCATTCAATGGTGTTGAACAACTACATGAGTAAAAGCTAAAAGGGCATCTCTGCCTATAGTCTGTGAGAGAATGGAGCCCATGAACCCTTGGAGCCTGAAGCCATAATTTTGACTTCATTTGTGTTCCAAACTGTGAAGGTCAGTATAGGAACAAAATCTACCTTTGGGGTTCCATGGATGATCCTAAATGCCTCCTAATGATTAGCTGTGTTCCTTTTAATCCAAGAAGCCTGTCCTTCCCACACGCCTGCATCTGGGCACATTTTCTAGGCGAGGTAACAACTCCTTTGGGGATTGGATGTTGCAGAACAAGCTGAATCATTACTATTTGCAAGCAGTCTTCCACCTAGAATCCTACTGAATCACTTGGCTGACTCTACTTCTGTCTCCCTAGAAGCTGCCCAATTGTCTCCAACAATTCCAGGCAATAATCACATAGGAGTGGTAGGACTCAGAGAATGGTATTAATACACGTAAGCATACCCCCAGAAATGAGGCATCTGGATTTTGGGATGCCTTTAGGATATGTCAGCTCCTATAAGGCTTAGCACTTAAGACTCAAGATCATATTTGGCCAGGGCTCTTTCCTGCTTGCTCTCTGAAGCCCAGCAGAAAACAGCCAGAAGCTTTATATAATCCAGAATACAACAGATGGTTCAGATTGTTTTATTTTAGAAATCATTTATTGTGTTTTATTCCAAAAGTAATACATGCTAATCAGACAATTTGAGAATACAGAAAAGCATAAATAAAAATATAGAAATTATTTCCATCAAGAGATATCTCCATAAACATTGAGGTTATTTTCTCCTATTTTTCTGTAACAAGCAGCAAATATACGATATATATACAATGTATGTATGCATATATCTATTCCCTTATACAGAACTGAGATAATATTATATGGAAATTTTTATTTCCTTTTTTGTTTAGAATATGAAAATGAAACATAGCTACTGTAACAATCTTCAGCTATACAGAAATGTATGACATTTAAAGTGAAAGTTCCCACAATTGCATTCTTCAGAGAGAACTAGTATCAACCAGTTTAATAGGTTCTTTCAGAATATATATTTTCATGTGTATATATTAAACATCACCTTCGATTCATTTTAATTGTAACTAAATTAGTGTGATGTTAATATCCCTAATGTATTAAAATATGACTTAATAATTGTGTAATATTCAATGAACCACTCCCTTATTATCAATTTGTTTTAATTGCACAGAATGCAATGATGAACATACATATGTAATTTATTGTGAGGATTTTTTGCTTATTTCCTGTTTTTTTTTTGAGACAGAGTTTCACTGTGTTGCCCGGGCTAGAGTGCCGTGGCGTCAGCCTAGCTCACAGCAACCTCAAACTCCTGGGCTCAAGCAATCCTACTGCCTCAGCCTCCCGAGTAGCTAGGACTACAGGCATGTGCCACCATGCCCAGCTAATTTTTTCTATATATATATTTTTAGTTGTCCAGATCATTTCTTTCTATTTTTTAGTAGAGATGGGGTCTCGCTCTTGCTCAGGCTGGTCTCGAACTCCTGACCTTGAGCAATCCACCCACCTCGGCCTCCCAGACTGCTAGGATTACAAGTGTGAGCCACAGCGCCCGGCCTTGCTTATTTCTTTGTGACAAAATCCTACAAGCAGAATTACAACATCAAAGATCATAATATACATATGCAATATATGTATATTACGAAAGCCTGACGTTTATTACGAACTTGTCTTACAAAAAGGATATACACTTGGTGGTATATGTGGGTGTCTAAAGTTTTGTTTGTTTTGATTTTAAAAGGCTCAGAGATAGTATAATGAGAAATCAACCATTTTCTGATTAAATGCTTGGTGTTATTCCTTGTTATTGTTAGCATTAATGGAATTAGGGGGTTTTTTGGGGGGATTGTTTGTTTTGGAGACACGGTCTCATTGTTACCAGGGCTAGAGTGCAGTAGTGTCATCACAGCTCACTGTAACCTCAAACTCCTGGGCTCAAGCGATCCTCCTGCCTCAGCCTCCCAAAGTGCTAGGATTTTACAGGCGTGAGCCACCATGCCCAGCCATGGAGTTTTTTAACAAGCTTGATCCCCCCCTCAACATCTTCTTATAAAAAATTTCAAACACAAAGGTTGAAAGAGTGGTACAGTGAACTCCTATACAACCCCCTAGAGACTACAGTTAACATTCTGCTATATTAGCTTTATCATATATCTATCCGTTCTTGAGTTTTCATTTTTAATATGAAAAATCTTTTTTTTCTTTTTTGAGCCAGAGTCTCGCTCTGTTGCCCGGACTAGAGTGCCGTGGCGTCAGCCTAGCTCACAGCAACCTCAAACGCCTGGGCTCAAGCGATCCTTCTGCCTCAGCCTCCCGAGGAGCTGGGGCTACAGGCATGTGCCACCATGTCCGGCTAATTTTCTTTTTTTTTTTTTTTTTGATACAGAGTCTCACTCT